>QFEZ01000443.1:26810-70546 GCA_003316425.1 Russula lepida | reverse complement strand
TAACGTCCACGCAGAATTATCGCCTGTAAGAGTGGAGAGCACTTGGAAGCATGTGATCGACGTTTACCGCGGTGGTATCCTGGCTGACTGGTACGTCCTTCTGTTAGTACCTGCTTACCATCTTATGTCCAATGCGCGGGCGAATATTATAGTTCAGATACCGATGGCTTTTCCCTCTCTGAACAAGAGGACGAAGAGAACTTTGATTTGTCTCTGATTTCATCTCTCGGCACGGACGTTATTCCCTGCCTTGGCGATGATCGCGTGCCCGATTATCTCATCACGCGATTAGCCAAGGTCCTACAGCAAGGCTCACAGCTCCTACTAAATGAATCGGACGACGAGTACCCACCTACACCGAGTAGTCTAACAAAGCCGGACACCAAGTCTGCCACATGGGGCGACAAAGTTGATAGCGAAAGGATTAGCAGCACAGCGCCTGTGCAGGGAGTCTCGAGAGAGCGTTTCTCTTATTGGTGTCTTGATCTATTGTTTCTTATTTGCTCCGATACCTCGAAAGGCAGGGTCTGCACTCCCCAAATATTACCCGGTGGACTTACATATTACTCTTAGATCATGAATCGTCGCGGAGAAGAGTCGCTGCGTTGAGCCTGCCCGCGCTCATCGGCCGATGCCGTTCTACCCTTGCTGGCTACGTCGCGGATGAAAAGATCCGCGGAAACCTCCCATTCCCAAGGTACGTACGCGCTACATGATATGCATCTCTCCGTTCTGAGCTAGACCTGATCGATCGCGCAGAGTAAGGGAAGAGGAGCTACTATATATACTGCACAAATTACGGGAGCTTCGACTATGGCCAGGGTCGCTCTGGGCCGCTCTCTCAGAAGCTCCGTCGAAATACGCGAAGGAGCAGCCTGGTACGATCTCCTTTGCACCCCCATGGAATCCTAACTAACGTTTACGCTGCCACCTCACCCTCCAAAGTGGTTGACACGTCCCTATCTCCCTCTGAGCTTATCGCAGACTCAGTGAAGCGTTCATCGTGTGCTCACGTGTTCCATTTCTACTCGTTACTCTGTGAGATCGCTTCCGTGCCGCGAAAGGCGCCAAGTGTGTGGATCTCTGCGGACCGCCTGGCCGTATCACCTGATGGCCCTGTGGGCAAGGAGAAGGAAACCACAGCAGAAACAGGTGGGAGTTATCACCCTGATGGTAGTAGACCGGGCCCGGGCCACGTCGTGTCGTTTGATGCTAGGGAACTGGCGAGGGAATGTTTGAAGGAAGTTGGGCGTGAACTCGGTGTGCCGCGATGATCGGTTTTTATTCTTTTAGACAGTGGAGATGTCATTCTCATCTTTGTTTTACTATACTCACGATCACGGTCACGACCTTGCTTTGCTGTCTTTGGGGTTTATCGAAGCTGTTACTGTAAGTAGATGTGGATTGTATTGACATGACTGAGCGCAATCTTTCAGTCTCGAGTGCCTTGTTGAGTGCAGTGCATGGATCTTTTTTTTAGATCTGTGCGACATGGTGAAAATATAGAAAAGCTTTGCACTAGTGCTCGGACGACGATATACTGATGGCCCCTCAGGGCTCCAAAACTGGGAGCGGAGGAGCTCGATCTCAACTACACTTATCAAGACGCGCAGCGCCAGACCCAATAGCTGTTATTCTTGCATTTCTGCAATAGGTGTGCGTGTGCAAAACAATGGCAGGAAAACAGGGGGAAAAAGGTAATAGATGATACAATTACGTGCATGAGGTACTAGTCCTAGTCCGAGACGACGTATTACAGATGGTCAACAACAAAACAATGAGATGGACGGGCGGATGATAAATTGCGGCCATGATGTATCATGAAGGTTGGACACGATTGCGCTGCAAGGTGACTGGCTTCCCACCAGTAGCACCGGCACCACCATCTGCAGAAGCCGTGGTATCTGTAGTACTGGCGGCGGGGGTAGTGGTACTTGTAGTGGCAGCTGCAGCTGTGGCGGGTTTCAAGCGCTTAGCAAGCGAGTCCTCCGTCGATACTTCGCCCTCCTCGCGCGTTCTCTTGGACGCAGCGCCCATAATAGCAACACCCGCTGTCCCACCAGCAGTAGAGCCAGCGCCTCCTGCTGCACCCTGAGCTTGTGCGCCGGCTCCACGGCCAACGCCAGGCGCAGCGGCACCGCGTATGCCAATATTTCCTCGCGCCCCACGACCACGACCCCGTACAGGTTGACCAGCGGCAGCACCAGCAGCCGCTGCCGCAACAGAAGGTTTACGCGGTATACCCGCAGCATTAGCACTCCCTGCCGAAGCTGCACGGGGCGGAGCAGCGGTTGTAGGAGATGGTGCCGTAGCGGAAGTTGCGGGTGCTGCCGGGGCAGACGGAGAAGCAGCTGGCGCTAATGCGGATTCTGTGGCGGAATCGCCGGTGAGAACGCCAGCTTTTTTCCACTCCTCGATCTGCTTCTCGAGTTCCTTGACCCTGTTCTGAGCTCTCACCAACTGGGTATCCTTCAATCTGAGTTTCATTGTGCCCTCCAAGCGGCCATTCTCTACGGCCTTTTCGAGAGCAACATCGTGTTTGGCCTTCAGTTCGGCTTCCTTGGTTGCGACCGCGGCGTCGACGGCAGCTTTTTGATCTTCAAGCGTTGCGGCGGTCCCGGGTGCAGGTGCAGGTTGCGATTCTTTAACCTTGGCTATTGCCGCCTCGGTGGCCTTATTGAGCTCCTCTTGATGCTTAGCAACGAGGCGCTCTTCCAAAGCTCGCAATTCTTCGGCATGCTGCTTAGTGACTTGATCGGATGTCGTATGTGGGGCACTACGCAATTCGGTGGTAGCCTTCTCCACTGCAGCCTTAATAGCAGCATCCTGCTCCTCTGCCGCCTTTTGACGCGCAACCTGCTGGTCGCGTATCCGAGTGCCAAGCTTTTCCTGTTAAGATCCGAGTCAGTGAGATATAAAAATGGTGTACAACCGACGCATGAACTTACATTAGACATCCGGAGACCACGCTCTGCCTCTCTGAGTTTCTCCGCCTCTTCCCGTGCAGTCTATAAAAAAGTAAGTGGATATCTCTTGAGGTCTGGTACTGCCGACTCCACCTTAGCCTGAGCCAGAGCTTCATCCTTTTTCTTGACGAGTTCTTCTTTTTCAACTTCCCAATTTTCTGGAACAGCCTTTGCCTCTGGAGGCACCTCTGGGGCCTTCTTCCATGTCTCCTTTTCTGCCAAGAGTTTGTCTCGCTCCTCCGTAATCGCAACCTAAGAAAGAGGGAAGGTCAGGCGTGCCATATTTTGGGTGGCAAGACTATACGTACAAGGCGAGCATCCACGTCGGAGGTGTCAGGAACAGACGCTTGCGCGGGCGGTTTCGATTTCTCTTCCTGCAAAGCTTGCTCCAAGGCACCTTTCTCTTCTCGCAACCGTTCAAGCTCGTTGGCAACTGACGCGGGGGTAGACTCCGCGGCTGCAGGAGGTGCAGCTTTGAGAGCATCGCGCTCTTCCGATATAGCAGCAGACTCCTTCTGCGCAGCTTCGAGGGCCGACTTCAGTTGAGTATTCTCAGCGCCCAAATTGCCCATCCGCTGGCGGAAGATCTGATTGTTCTTGGCTATTGTATCCTTCTGCTGCTTGCTCACCTTCTCCATAGCGTCGATCTATGCGAATCCTCCACGTAAGTCTCCCCCCGCGAATGAGATATTTGATTAGCGATAATCACCTTTTCTTGCTGCTCGGTCGAGAGCAAGGCATGCGTGGCCCGCTCAGCCTCCCAAGTGGACTTTTCGGTCCTCAAGCCTTCGATCTCATCCTTGAGTGATTGGAATTCAGTGGGATCGACGCGATCGTACTGTGGCGCATGAGTCAGTATATGTAGAAATAGCACAATGGGCGAGATAGATGAACAAGCGGACCTTCGTGAGCAGCTGGCTGTTACGCTCTTGCCACCTGCGATTTTCCTCTTCCAGCCGTGCAACATGTTCATTACGTGCATCCAATTCAGCACGCATAGTACGAGTGCGCTCACGCAACGGATCGAGCTCTTCGATCAGACCCTTCAATTTGGTGTCGAGCTCACGCGAACGTTTCGCGTGTGCCTCAGAGTCTGCGCGAAGCGTAGCATTGCTCTCGCGTAAGAGGTTTAGTTGTTGTATCTTCTCGACTAATTCTGCGTGTTGGGTGTCCGTCGCGGCAACAGAGGCAGCACGTTCCCGCTCCTAAAGAAATAATGAGATCACGCATGGTTCGAGCCATTAGAACAAGACAAACTTACATCGGAGAGTGTAGCCCTCGTGCCCTCCAAGTCACGGGTGAGATGTCCGATTTGCGTTTTTAAGCGGGCGTTCTCCTGCTTGCAGAGCTCAAGCTGCATATCCACAATTTCCTTCTCCTTGCGCAGATAACTGATCACAGCACGAAGCTCAGAAAGCTTAGAATCGGTGCCGTCGGTAGCTTCGCCTTCGCCAGGTGTGCCAACCGACGAATCTGTGGCTTGGCGAATACGAGCAGCCTGCGAGCTGACGTTGTCCAGGTGTTGATGGAGCACGTTATTCTGTTCTGTCAGTGCCTTGCACCTAGAAAAGCCCATTAGATGCCATGGGCAATCATAACGAGCGGCTATGAACCGCCGCACCTAGAGGTGAGATCGGCAAGCTCTCTGTCAAGCGCTTGTCGCTGCTGACCCCAACTGCTTTCAGAGGTTGCCAGTTTGGCTTGCGCGGTCTCCGCAGCCGTCCGATTGTTGCGCTCGGATACTTGAAGGTCGTGTACTCGCCGCTTGAGATCATCGATGGACTTCATAGCCTCCGCATGCGCAATAACCTCACGGGAATATCTCTCCTCAGCAGCCTAGGTTCAACAAGCAGAAATCAGCCAAAAAAAATCCAACTCCGCTAAGGGTCTACTTACTCTGATGCGTTCCTCGTGTGCATGTGCGTCAGACTCACGAGATAATCTGTCTTCCGCGAGGTTCTTCTCGGCAGTCGTCATGTCAGCGATTGCACCCTCCAGGGTCCTCTTGTCTGCTTGCCATTCATCCCGTGCACTCTCGAACGTGCGTTTGGTATCTGCGAGAGAAGTCCTCGTTTGCACGAGTTCTTGTTCGGCGCTCTTCAGAGTGCTTTGAAGGGCTTCATATTGGGCCTGCAGATAAAGAGTGAGTGCTTATGAAACACACATAAACGGAGCGAACATACATATGAGGCAGTGAGTTGTGCCTCGGTGGTAGACTTGTATTCGTCATGTGTGGCGTTCAACGATGCTAACGCCTCCTCACTGGCCTGGCTGATCTCCTTGAATTGTTGTATATGGTTACGGGCGGCAGCCAAGTCAACCTCGGCCACCTTGAGCGAAGCACTAGCAACGAGTGTGAGTTACACAAAATACAGCTGAGCGTGCGACAAACCGAAGGTCCGCGACCTCAGCCTCCAATTGTTGCTCTCGAGAACCGCCTTCTGCACCAACATGATGGGTGGCACCGTTTATCGTTGAGGGTCTTCGCTCGTATACAGCCAGCCTTTCCGCATCGCTTTGTTGTTTTCGAGAGAGTTCCTCCACCCGTTGCTCAAGATGCGTTTTGCTCGTTTCCGCTTTAACAAGCGACGTGCGCGTTTCATGTAGGTCACGTGCCTGTTCGGAGAATGTCAGATCGAGCAACGGCAATTCTTTGATCAAATCAAGTATACCTGGTTATCGACCGAGCTCCGTAATTCTTTGACTTCAACCTCTCGTTGCAAAGTAATGCGTCGGACGTTTTGCCGCTCCTCATTGAGCTGGTGACGTAAATCTTGGCTGGACGCAAGTCAACTTATGCAACCAGGTGTCGTAAAAAATTAAATGACGAACCTCTGATTTTCGAGGAGTTGAATCTGACTCTCAAGCCGCCGTCGGTCGTTCTCGCTAGAGCGTTCGATGTCATTATGCATCTTCTGAACATTCGCCATGAGGTCGGACAGGTGCGAGCGCTCCATCGACAACGCCTTATTCTCTTCGACGAGACGGATCTCCACACTCTACCACCAAGTCAGCACCTGCTAAACCCTCTATGTTCGAATTATGGAAATAAAAACTCACCTCCCAAATCCTCTTCTCGGCTCGAAGGTTCGCGCACTCGTTACGGAGCTGATCAATCTGACCATTTGCAGCAATGAGGTCCTCGGTAACACGATGACATTCGATGTCCACGGCAGTGAAACGCTCGTACAAGTCGCGATTGCGTTTTGTCAGGTCATCCAGATCGCGCAGGTTGAGTGTCTGCTGCTCCTGTAACATCTTGAAGCGATCTACGTCGTTTCTCAGTGAGCCCACTGCCCAATTAGGAAGTGAGCTAGATAAGACGTACCTCCGGCAATCTCGAGTTTCGCGTTGGCCCTGGCCAGCTGAGTCGTGAGTTGTGCCACTTCGCGTTGCGCAGTAACAGCGTCGTCGCGCAGGCGTACGGAATCAACGCCAGTCTCAGCCCGATAAGCATCATATTGTTGCTGTATCTCCGCAAGCTCCTTTGCGATATCAGACTGTGTGGTAGTGCCATTCGATTGGCCACGTGAATCCTTTCCGGCATTATTACGCTCTGCCCGCGCGAGGAGCGCCTTAAGCGCATCGCGCTCCTTGGCAAAAGCTTGGATTTTGACATCGTGGGTGTGACGCTGTGTTTCCAGTTGTTCTTGCAATGCGGTAATAGCTTCGTGTGCCTCACGCACAGCCTCGCCCTGCTCTTTCTCGAGCGCCTCGCGATACTCGCGTTCCTCCGTTTCCATCTTGGCGCCCATCTCGCGGACGATACCGAGCAGCTTTTGATTCTGTGCCTGCAACGCCGGGACACTGCGGAAGAGGACAAGGTTATTAGTGATGACCTCGTCAATGTTTTCAGCTGGCGCGGTGCTTTCGTCGGTCTCCAATTCCTCATCTGAGGGAATGGTCGGGTCTTGTCGCCTGGAGATCTCTTTCAACAGAGACTGAACTTGGCGTCCCAAATCATTCAACTGCTTCTGTAGTAATTCGTTCTCGCGATTGGTCTTCATGAGACGTTGAGAGACATCGGTGGCCGTAGAAACACTGGAATCACGCTCCGCGAGGGCATCTGCGAGTTGGGATGCGAGTTGAGCCGACTCAGACTGTAGCCGCTCGTACTCGACACGTTGTTGGGCAAGGATGGGTGCCTTTTGAGAGTCAGAACCAGGATCCATCTGAAGTAGTAGAATAACAGCATACGCGTTCTTCAATCTGGGCTAATACTTGCGCAAGCGTTCGAGCCATGCGATCGTACTCGGCGTTCTTCTTCGCATACTCATCCTGTAGACGAATGTGGTCCGCATACACCTCGGTGAAAGTCTTGCCGCTCCGTTGTGCCCGACTTGCCATCGCCACAGTTGGACTGAGATCCATCATACCTTGGGTCAGAATGTCCGTTGAACCCCTCGCAGGAGTCGAAGGTACAGAAGACCCAGGCGCGGGAACCGGGAATTCGCCACGGTTGACCTTCTCCAGTACACGCTCCAGTTCTTCAACGCGCATTTCGGCAGCCTCCGTACGTGACCGCTCGCGTTCCACCTGCTCGCGTAGAGCTGCTTCACGGCGGTCTACGCGCTCATTGACGGTCGCCCATTCTTCCTCGACATTTTCTACAATCGCCTTGGATTGCGCCTCACGGGATTCGACCATTTCGATGAGTCGTCGTAATCCTGCGACCTCGCTAGTGTATGTCACTTCTTGTTCAGCAAGCCGCCCACTCAAGTCCTGCACGCGGGCGAGTGACTGCGACAGTTGTTGGGACTGCGCATTGTGAGCACTGCGGAGAGCCTTCAGCGTCCCTTCCGTTGAGGCATGAGCCTCTTGTAGGGCATCGTAGGATGACTGCAGCTGGGCAAGAGCAGCGTGTTTCTCATGGCGATACTTGGCAAAGTCCTCTGATTTTTTGAAGAGTTCCTTGGAGGTGCGGTCTGCCTCGTCCCTAGAAAGTTGTAATTGTTGGGAAAGAGAGTCCAGTTTGAACTGCGCGAAATTAATTTCATACCAATGAGAATATCATGAAAGGACGCACTTTAGTAGAAGATTCGGCCGAGCGAAGTTCTCGAAGTTGAGTTTCCAGGGACTGTTGATCTTGTCTTGCTTGCTTGAGACTCGTACGGAGGGTCTGGATTTCCTCTGATGATGCTCATTCAACATATGCAAATAAGAGTAAGAAAGTCTAGACACACCATCACGCTGAGCACTGTCCTCCTTAAGCCTACTAACAACGCCAAGAAGATCACGTTTTTCTCGCTCAATGTCCTCTACTCTGTGCCTGAAAGAGTCTATTTCCGTGGATGAGATGGATTGCGAGCTGCTCAGGGTCGATATTTGCGACTCTAAATTGCTTTTTGACGACGCTTAAAGAGTAAAGAAGGATTAAAGAAACAGAAGGTTAATATATCATGTCACAAATATTCGCCGAGAAGCGTGTGGACAGACATACCAAGGGTGCTACGCTCGGCCTTCACCTTAGTGAGCTCCTCTTGAAGCGACTTGACCTGAACTTCTAGAGAAGACACGGAGGATTCGCGGTCTTGTAAAGCCTGATCGAGTTCCACATCCTTTCTTTCAACTTCGGCACGCGTCTCCTCCAAATCACGAAGGGAGCTGTCCAAATCTACCCCTTGCGACACGACGAACCGGTAGAGCGACAAGACGGCATCTGGAGAAGGTGTTTCGAAGGAGAAATCTGGGAGGAGTTTTGAGAGGTATTCGAGATCGAGGTTATCTGGGACGGGCACGGAGAACTCGACCCTGGACGAGCTGGCCGGGCCCTCGAGAGTCGCGACTGACCCAGTGGGATCATTATCGGACTCGGCGGCTGCGGCCGCGGCAGCAGCGGCCTGTTTACTTTTTCTACGCGTTCTCATGGACATGGTGAAAGGTGGAGAGAGTGCGACTCCAGAGTAGGTGAGTAAAGGAGTCGCACAAGAGGCAACGCTCGAGCAAAGCGCCCGACCCGCCAATTCGTGACTTACCCCACGTGCTGCCCACGTTCTATTATGTAAGCTCGCCACCGTCCTGACCTGACCTGACCAGTTGGTGTTAGCTTCCCTGTGTTAGCTTCTCACCTCGCCCTATGACAATGAGGATTCGACTTTAAACGCGCTTCGACATACTACCACCACTCGATTATCCCTTGCCATGACACCGAACAATCACAACAACGATGCGTTAACGTTCCAGTCAGACTTATAATAAACCATGATCGCAAAGATAATCAACGAATTGAATGACTCTACATCAAATAATTCTTTTTCTACAACGTTATGGGGAAGAGTTGCCAGCGCAGTCACTAAAAGATCCTACGGTCTTCTTTCTTATGTTTTAAGCTCCATTCTTCACGGCCTGCCATGATGGCCTGGATGTGATATCGTTCCACCATCTACGTTGACGCATTACAAGTCTGAGCAGCCGTATTCGATACAATGCTCACCTTTTCACATTGGGGCGCTTGTCAAGGTTGCCGTACCCGAGCTGCTCAAAGACCATGCTACCGTATGGCAGATGGAATAGATCTGCCGCGGTAACGTTCTGCAGACGAGAGGTGCATCAGCATCGACAATTTCATGTATTGAAGAAAAGGTGCGCACATCACCAGCAAGGTACTTCTGCTTGCCCAAGATAACTTCATATCCATCGAGCTTGCCTTCAAGTTGGCCGACCAGCTCCTCTAGACGCTTCTCATCTGTTTCGGCCCCGTAGTACTTCTTGAAGACCTTCTCATAGGCTATCTTCGACGCAATCGGATCAAAGTGCGAATATTCGACGCTGGCCGCCTGCTCGAACTTGGCGTAGGCCTTGGGATCAGTAGGGATCAGCTCTGGGCCAGAGCCAAGCGACGCGATGTACCGCGCGATAGCGCGCGATTCGTACAGCTCGAATCCGTCAGCTTGCTATATTCGACGGAAAGAAAGAAAGATGCGCATAAGCGTAAACCGTATATGAACAAGAAGGGGGAGGTGACGCACGGTTATGTACGGTATCTGGCCAAAAGGCTGGTGCTGGAGGTGCGGCGGCTGCTTGTGCTCTGCCGCCTGAAGGTTAACGGTAACGACCTCGTAAGGGACGTTGCGTTCTTTGGCTATCAGTGCCACACGGCGCGTGCAGGTGGACAAAGAGGCTCCGTGAAGTTTGAAGGCCATGGCGTGAAGTTACTGTATCACAGGTAAGACTGTAGGGTGGTGAGGGTGTGGAATGATGGAAGTTGCTCGAGCATCTCCTCGACTTTTATGCCTGGGTGGTCTCGCTTGTTCTGTACAAGGCCCATCGATTACTGTTGTATGGGAATAGCCACCGCCTGATCAGGATCAGTGATCAATCATGATGACGTGTTCCATAATAGGTGACAGGTAACTGTCGGTCTTGCTGACTTCTGATCCGATCACATCGGTCATTGGTTGGGCATCGATATTTCAACTTCAACTCACATCCAAGTCCCTTGCCCACAGTAACTTACTGGTGTAAGTTACCCAGAGTAGTTGCATACGCGATATTAATTCTAAATACAATTATTAATCGCGAATTGATCGTAAACTTAGTAATCGCATTTGACTAAATATATTGTCTTCGATTCTGTTCGACGTGTTTAATTCCGTGCAGATCGCATGACAACCAGACATCGCCATCGCCTTTCGTCTCTCTGGGCTGGGCGGGACAGCAGTACAGTAAGAGTGATTGCCATCGGCCATATCAAATGTATGGATTACGTGCAACCTATGACGGGGACGTAGAGGTACTGTAATATACTCGTAAAAAGACTGAATTGGCGAGAACTACTTACACAATTATCATAAATGAGAAGCGAATCAGCTGATCAGGACGGATGTATTACTGCAATATCCATGTCCATGGGGGAGAACTCGGAAAAGTCAAGTCTACAAGCCGATATCCCAGCTTGGGACAATGAGCGTGAATACGCACTCTTCGCTCGAGTTGGTGAGCTCCGAAGCGCTGCGGTGCAATTCCCAGGGCTTTTGTCCAGCGCCAGCGAGAGGAAGAACTCGCCAGTCTGCCGAGCGGGCTTGATCAGCCTGTTCCTGCAATTTTCCAGCGACAGCGACGGTCCAAGGCACAGCGCTTGGGCGGGCAGAGCCCTGACCTCGACTGCATAATAGGGATTACAATATTTACTACGTACCGTCGAACGGGACTAAATGGCAAACGTCAGATCTTACGCTCGAATTTGTCAACTTGAACGCGAACGACATTTCCCAGGGCATCATCTTGACAATACACGCTGACTGTGACTTTGTTGACAACTTGAAGTCTGGATCTCTTGTAACGCAGAAGGCGAGCGCTGGATGAGCACTCATCATGAGGCAAATGTTGGCACCTGCAGCCCTTACAGTAAGCTAAGCATAGTTCACGAAAACGAATAAAATTCTCATGGTTCTACTCATTGTTGAAAGTTGGCGAAATAAAAGCCCCTCTGGGCCATGGCCTTTTTGTTTATGCACGGCCTCTTGACCGATCAGCCTCTATCGTCTTGATCTGTATGTATGTATCTCACTTACTCTCTATGTTCTCCGAGACTCCGAGACTGTCATCGTCTAAAGGACGAGCTTCATCATTTCATCATTTATTTCGGGAATCAAGCGCGCCATCTTGAGGTCACGCGTCCATTAGTAATGATTGTAACTTACTTTTACTCCATCACGATTACTGTGATTACTGTCCGATGTCTCGTCCGATGTCTCAGTCTTGTCATGCTTCTATCTTGTATTGTATGATCAATCTCGAACAAAATCCCCTGGCGTGCTTGTAATAGTAAGCGATTTGACACCTACTCGCGCGTCACATGATGCTATCTGAAGTTTTATTGAGCTCCTCGGTCCGTTAGAAGCCCTACAGTATGACACGTCTTACCGTGCCGCGGCATATGCTTTCCTGCCAGTGTCCTTCTCTGCCGTCTCTGATAAAAGCTCTTCCTGCTCGCTCCATCTATTATCAAGCTGCGGCCGCCCGTTAGCAGTCAGTGGATCAGTAATCGTCCTTGACACGATCCACGTACGTGAACGGCGACGAAACACGCCTTGATATGTTTTTTCGCCACATCAAGGGCCTTATGAACCTCAAACTCTGCCACATCGAATATTGTCAACTCTCTGTCACCGCCCCAGCGACTTGGTGCAAAGCCCTGAGTGCATCCTCGCAGGCACTGATTAAGGTAAAAAGCATAGTTAGCAGACAGTCCGGAAAGAAAGACACGACTAGAGGCAGTTGACTACTAGTTGACTGGTGTGAGCTCGGCCGGAGCCGGAGCCGAGTCTAAACCCGTCTTCGGAGTTGAGCGCATATATACTACTAAGTGTCATCATATGGGACCCTCATTGCGCGCCCAGACCCTACGGTATTTGCATTCTCTGGAGGTGATTCACCCATGGCATTCAAACTCTACGGATAGCAGTATACTCCTGCACACGCCGCATGGCCGTGATCATAGCCAAACGGCGTGGCCTTCAATGATATGATAATCTCATTCTCATCGACATCAAGGTAGTCGAGCAAAGGCAATCGCCGCACCCCCAGCACCTGCCTTACAGTATGACCAGATACCGTACATAACCGTATGTCCGAGTCTCCCACTTCTCACTGCACCTTCGAATTATTGTAGCAAGATGACGGATTCGAGCTGTTCGAGTTGCGTGCTATCGCTCGCCGGTACCTTGTAACCCTTGGCTCAGGCCCAGATCTGATACCTACTGATCGCAAAGTTCACGGCGAATTTGAACAGGCAGCAAACGTCGAATATGCCCATTTTGATCCGATCGCGCCGGTGAGCATGGCCCCGGGAAAAGCTTTCAAGCGTCACTACGGCGGAGGAGAAATGGACGAGATACTTCTGCAAGAACTCCTCGTCAATCTTGAAAAGCAAACTTCATGGGTACGAGGTCACCTTATAGTAAGCAAGCAGAAATACCTGGCTGGTGATGTGCGCACTTGTTCTTTTTCAGTCGGGACTTGGCCCCCCCATGTGAAATTGTTGTTTGATGCTGACTCGAATGCCAGGATGTTACGCTCGCAGATCTACTCCATTTACTGTATGCTAGCGTCGTCTTTGACCAGCTTGGGTATAGCAATTTTGACAAGCGTCCCAGTGTCGAGAGGTGAGCATTATTTCCATGATGACAGCGGCTGCTCGGGCTTCTAATGCGTCAATGTAGATGGTGAAAGGCTATCACGTCGAGGCCAGCATGGCAAGCCGTGAAGAACGGAGTTTAAAGTCTTAAGTAAAATTTGAAGAAAGACCGCAAGACTTTTTGGTGAGATTGTAGTAAGAACAGATACGTGATAGAAAATTGGCGATCGTGATTCAAACTGATCAGCGAAAAATGGGCTGACTGGACCTTCAACCCATCGCTTTTATGGTTGTTCGGCATTGATCGAGTGGCGGTGCTAATGGGCTGGCATGTCGGAATGCATTCGATGACGTCATCATTGAGTGCCTCCTGTTCAATTCTCAAGAATCCAACTTGGTAGTAGGACAGATGGAGGAACTATTGTGATTCCCGTCATCAAGGACTCAGCGGAGCATGGCCTATGCGTGTCATATTGACGTTCATCTGGCCATATGCGACACTAACTATGATTATCGTGTAGTGTGAGGCAGTCCACTTGCGCGAACTAGCCATTCAATAGCTAGGTCTGCCGCTTAGCGACTCCGGTGCCGTGTCGTAACAACCGACAAAGAGTGGTCGCAAGGCATGAATTACTGTACATGCAGCCGACAACGGAAGCAATAGTAGACGTAATGTACTCGTTCAAAGGTATCAAGGACTGTAGACAGTTACTGAAGACCATGAAGTCAGTACTGTGACCGAAGGTGTGCGGGACAAATTACAAGGTCACGTAACATATTTCAGCATCGGACAACGAGTGATAACGGGCAATAGTTGCTCGAGCCGGCGAGCTCTGATATGCTGCTGTGCAATTCGCAGGGCCTTTTTTCCGGCAGGAGGAGGAACATGCCATTCTCCCGAGCAGGCCTGGCCAGCTGTTTGCTCAATTTTCCGGCGACGGTCCAACGCACAGCGCTTAGGCGGGCAGAGCCGTCGACCTTGACTGCATTCAATAGGGAACTGTTTAGGACATACCATCGAACGAGGCAAGGCAATCCTGGGACTTACCCGTTTGTTTGTCTGCGCCAACGAGATCTCGTGAACCATCTTGATAGTACACGTCAACGGTGACTTTGATGAGTGCTGCCTCCTCTTGTAATAGTATCGCAAGGGATGGAGGCTAGATGAGTACACATCGTGAGACACTTGTCCAAAGCGATGAAATGCCCTGATTCTACTCACAGCTGTAAACAGTTTATTGAGCCCCTCCATGCTTCTCCTGTCCTCCTCCACCGCATCAGATAGCAGTCTTTCCTGCTCGCTCCAAGAGTCACCAAGCTGCGCAGCCATTCGTTAGTGATATCAGATCAGGAATAGTCCCTTAATAGGATTCACGTACGTTAAAAGCGTTGAAACACTTCTTGATATATTTTCTGGTCATATTAGTAAGTCGGTTATCAACATAACCGTCGAATTCGGCCATATTTCGTATCTTCCATTCTCTCTCCCCCCTAGTGACTACTTGCAACTCCTCGAGTGCTTTTTCGCAAGCGCTTTGATTAGGTAAATGACACCGAGTCAGCAGACGGTCCCGATAGCAACGACGACTTGGAGTCCTACGCACTCTTCGAGAAGCAGTACATTGTTAATCGTATGTTGGGTTCCTTCCTCAAACGCGTTGACCAGGGTGCGGCAAAGTTGAATGATTGCAAGGGCCCGAGCATGGAATGGCCGTCTAACTCGGCCGGCCAGCTTTATTAGCTCTAAGTATGGGAGTGGTAGTTCTGTCGTGTCCTACGGGTATGTGGTCAGATTGGGTGACTCAGACCCCTCATACCACGCAAAATGGATTGGGCTTACGATAAGGAGCTTCATGAACGTGTCATACTTCTGGTGGACTTTGTTGATGGAATCCTTATCATCGTGAAGCGTCGAATTCAAGAGCTCTGTCAGCCTAAAAAGTAATCAGTTCCGGATACTTGTGTACTCATTGCGCACCCCACTTACTCTTCAACTGTCTCCCAGACAGACCTTGACCTGAGGTGATTTTGAGTTGCATCGTCGATTCGTGTGGGCCGCAGAGACAAACTTGCGATACCCTGCATGAGTAGAGCTGTCTTTACTGAGAACACAGTGACCCACTACGTTGAGTGTCAGAAGAAATGGTTTAGAGAAATGAGGTGAGGTTGTAGTTACAGGTAAAATGGATTCAGTAGCCATCTTATTAAGCAATTGGTCGAGATTCGCATACACGCTATTGATTGTACTTGGAAGGCTAGAGAAGGTGAGACCGAATCCGACATCGGCATTTATCGCAACGGGCATACCTCATTTGTGTTCTAAAGGAGTCCTTAATGTCCGCGATAATCTCTTCGAAAAATGATTTATCGTCGTGTCTTTGGGCCTCTTTTCGAACCGCGAGGCGTGAGTCAACAACTATTGGCCAGAGCCAACCCTGGTTGGAGAACTCCTGCTCGTCTCAATAAACTCAGAAAGCTATGCTAATAGTTGGAGCTCTATACCGTCAGTTCCCGCCTAGTCTGGAGGTCGTTCAATGCTTTCCAGATATATTCTCGATTGGTGGCCCAACGCTCTGTAGAAATTACCAATTCTTCGATGGTGGTTCCACTGGTGAGATGATGCGCCTTCTCATCCTCCGTATACGTAATCAGCTCGATTAAAATCCTGGGAATGAATTGATAACGTAAACCAAGGTTCTAGACCTAGGATCAGGTGTGCCTCACGATTTGGTCAAAGAAATTGCAAAGAAAGCTCCGTTCTCACTTCCCTTTACCGCGGCGTTGATACTTTCGAAAACGTCCCATGCCCTATCAAGGAGAAGGTATGACACCTGCGCGTTGCGCCTGAAGGACATAACATCGCGGCCAACGGCGTTAATCAGGTATTTGATAGCCTTGGTAGCGGGATGGACCTCCTTGAAGGACCGGGGAATCGTTCTAGAAAGGCCAATGGTGACACTACCGGGTGAAGTCACAGCAAAGTCTCCCAAAGAGCTGGCGTTCATAGAGTCCACCAAAGAAAGAAACCCCCTAGGGCTGTCGTACTCCGTAGGGTCATCGTACTCCGGAAGGCCGTCGTACTCCGTAGTGCCGTCGTACTTCGTAAAGCTGTTGTACTTTGTAGGGCTGTCGTACTTCGTAGGGCTGTCGTACTTCGTAGGGCCGCCGTACTTCGTAGAGCTGTCATACATCGTAGGGCCGTCGTACTTCTTGGAACTTCGTAGGTCTCCTGCACTTCCTGTAGATGTATTGTCCTCCTGGAATTTTGCTCTTGAAGACGTGTCAAGGAGCGGATGTTTTTTTAGAGACTGCGTAAATGGTCCGGTCTGCGGCAAAGCAACTGAGGGCCTTGGTGGAGTGGGTGGAGAAAGAAACGGAACTGTTGCGCTGGGTGTCGGCCGGGCCATTGAAGGAGAGGGTAATCTATCCGGTTCTTCGTTAAGACGCTCGTATTCCCCCGAGGTGGTCCTGTATGTAGAGATTGGGCTAGAAACAGTCCCCTTATCAAGTGGTGCTTCGAACACGTTCTGAGATAGTGTTGCTACAGTAGCAGTTACTACCTCAGCCCCTGACTCATTCTCGTTTCCAGAAAAAAGAGATTCTTCGTATACAACCTATTAGAACTGGGCCCAGAGAATAATGGCTCTAAAAAACACTCACCACATTGAAACAGACGTATCTCTGGTGCATAATTCCCGAAGAATCCCATCAACTCATCAGGCTGCAGGGTTGCTAGAGGCGGTATAGCATTTTCAATGCATTTCAGGTCATCGTCGTGCACAACAGCCATATCACAGGTAGGGTTTTGCTATAAAACTCCCCCAGTTACAGCAGGATACCTATGTGTGATGACCTAACTGACATACTCACCTCGGCAATGTACCCCAGCAGAGTGTGGAGGGGATCCTGATACTTCGAGGCATCAAACAAAAGTATTGGAAGATGATGAGAGTCCCTTACATCATCATCGGCAGGGACACCCATGACTTGAATACGCGTGTCAGATTCGGGTTCGGGTTCATGTAGGTCGGGAGCTGGTCCTGCCAACCCACGAAGCTTTGGCCAAATGTTCAAGATGCGGACGACGTGGTACCCTCGGACAAGTAGGCATTGGTTATTCGGTAGGCCCTAGAGATCAGACCATGATTTCTCAGCATGATTTGAAGCCTTAAAAAGTATGCAAAGCCCACCTGGCCGCTCGGACCTAATTCTAATTGCGCTCCACTCACGTTCCTCTTCTCGAGATGGAGATTGGAAGCGCCAGACACTCGGGCTACGAATGTGACCTGTGCACCTCCCCTGCTATCAGAGAAAATGGCTCTGACCCACGACTTCGCCAGATGACGTCCTGTGACTAGAATGATATCTTCCATGCGGTCGACCCCCAAGCCTTCCTCCTCGGCAAATCTCATACAGTCATGGATATTTTTGATTATCCATTCACGGAAATCGCCCTGAGCGACTGTGTCCTCTACTTCCGCTGGGAAAGGAAGATATAATAAAGCGCCTTGCCTTCCGGAACATGAGAATGTGACCTGCGTGTCATCGTCGGGTCTAATGAAGGGTAAAGTGAGTGACTCGAACCTACTAGGAGGCGAGGATTCTGTTACCCTAATGCATCGATGTTAGGCTCACGAGACACAATTGTGACGTTCTTCGAGCAAAAATCTTCGCGGGGATCTATACTCCTGCGGATGTGATCCGATCTCCTGGGTTGTAGCGGCTGAATATAGTCCGGATAACCGTGACGAGGATCCAGTTCGGTTGGGTGGTCTGATGGGCTATCTCTGGGCAATAAAGCATTGAAGAGACAGGTGAAATAGCCATGGCGAATGAAGCCGACATCACCAACTTGTACTGCATCATATAGCCTCCCTGGGTCTGGTACCCAGAGAGCACGTCCGAGAGTAGGATATTGGATAGCGAGCTCTTCACGGAATTTTTTGCTATCTTCCATAGAGAATTGGCTGCCGGTGAGAGAGATTCTGACAAGACTACTACCATAATGGTATATTAGTATACGCCGCCCATGTCGTGATAGCAGCAACTCACCGGCATTTTTGGTCTCTGCCGGCGCAATCACATTCGCAGTTGATAGTGGCTGTAAGTAGTGTAGCTGTTAGACCCCACTTACTCCACCTTGATCCCTCTGACCTGGATGGGAAGAAATGAAATCATGCTGGTACTTTTTTGCGAGTTCTATATTTGGTAATTGGTGAACTAGCTCCCGGCGTCGGCATCGGACCTGTCACCTGTGGCCGGAGAGTCCGAGTTGAAATAGATAGGGTCTCAGTGGCTCTACCAAGTCCTTCCAAGAGTGCTCCCCTTCAATGTGCCACATCTTACCCTCAAGATCCTCGGCAGTGGCACTCTTCAAGATGCAAGATGCTGTCCAGCTCACCCTCAGGCTTGCAAATGCCTGTGCCATTCAAGACACTCGGGTTCTGCTTGCGCAGCACATTTTGCGGCGATTACTCAGGTACATGCCCGCATTCAGCTGTTTTGACCTGAGAGCAGTGACCTCGCGGGGGCCACTTCAAGTTGGCCTTGCGCTTGGCTTCTACCGTGTGCGGGTTCGGTGCCTCGATGTTGCATATTCAGACCGCAAATTCGAGCTGGGGAACAACTGAGCTTCAGTTGGCTGGTGCGCTCCCCTGCTCCATCTGGGTCTTCAGCAACGTAGTCGGGCCGGCTTCATGCATGCAGGTCGCTGTCCGGCATCGTGTCGCTTAGGCTCTGTGCCCTCATCAGGCTTCAAATCGCGTTTGAGGGTGTCGGGTGGCAACAGCACAAGGGTCAAAGATGAAAAGGTAGGGATTTTTGGGGGTGATAGCCTGCTTGCTGTCTGCACTTGGTAAGATGAATTTTTTCTCCCCCTCGAGCAGGGCTGATGCTTCAAAATAGACGTCTGAATCAGTATGAATGGTGCCCGGGTCAGGCCACGGATTGATGTATGTGCCACCACCCTCATCAAGGACAGGCCTCTGTACCAAATGTATGTAGATGAAGGCCTTTGGATCGATGAGGACTTGCTCCAAAGCGGTGGAGCCTCATGTGTGCAGATCGGCAGGATCAGGAGGGCGCCCATGCGCCATTCCGAGGGGTGTCCTGCCCTCGAGTGCGTGTGCCGACGCCCGGCTATCCTGCCCAGTCGCGTGTTTCCTTGCCCCGGAGCGACTCCGGCAGCCTTTCCACTTGAGTGGGGGCTTGGATCTACTCGGGGATGGTGTGATTAGGCAGTTCTGTGGCCCCAATTGTGGTGGGAGGTCAGGCAGCGCCGGTTCTAAGTCGATACTGTGCCTCGACTCTCTGGTGGTTTATGTCCCAGTTACTATGGCTGGTGACCTCGGTGGGCTTTCTGTCCTTAATAGGATGGAGTCTACTAGCACCTACTAGTACGGGCCCGCACGCATGCTTTACTGTACAAGGAAAAGGGCGAAAGAAGCACCTATTGTTGCTGTTGCTGTTGCCAATAACAGCAACAAATATATAGCGGTGCGACCAGCACCCTGGGGAAATGTAACTATATTCTCATACTGACCAGGACATGATGACACTTCGACCCCATCCAAAAGACGGTGGAAACCTAGTGAACTGTCCGGATAATCTTTACAGGTGCGTGCGAGTACAGTAAATAGCCGACTAAATCGGAAACCATGATCATACCATACAAAGCCTCTCATCTCGTCGAGTGTCCCCACGTTCATGCATCCCCTCGTTGAGTACTCCCTCTGCGCTTCCTGCTCTGAACTGCAAGAAAGGCAGACGGAAAGCACAGACAGGATAACAGCGTGGAATGAAAAATCACGCGTCGCCCACAACTCAGTACCTTGTTCGCTTTCTTGCACCCTCGCTCCCGTCGGAACCTGTCCGACGATGTAGAGACCATGATGTACCATCTACCCATCGAGAGAATTAGAATTGTATAGTCAAGGGGTGCCGAGGATCATTTCAGAAATGTCTTCTCGGTGAAACAAGTCCTTGCTTACCAGAATCTCCGCTTCGGCCACCCAATGGACTGGACCGTCGTCGCCGGCGATGGCCTCCTGATTGATCGATGGCCTCGAGACGATATCCCGTGCTCTCACCTACCCATCCGGTTCCTTGCTGCGGTTCTTCTGCCTGTGGTGGCGGGCTTCGGTGACGTTCTCCTGTAGGATGACTTGACGAAGCAGGCCCCGCGCCCTCCAACGAGTTGAGTGAAGGCAGCGATAGACGAGAGGTTGTAGATTCCCAGGGCAACAAGACAGCTCGGGGTCCAAAAAGCATGAGATAGTCGTTGCGAAGATCCCGATAGAAAGCTTCCACTTGGGGTTGAAAGACCGAGTTGAGCCACTTTGCGACGACCTCGAAACCCTGTTCTCTGTACAAGCCACCCACATAGGCCTGTGCACATCTTTAGGAAGGTCTCCTTCGTAGTAGAGGACAACTAGTACCTTGAAGACGTTCACTATAAAGCACGTTGCGGGTTAGAGGAGTGTAGTCATAGAATGCAGAGCTACAGTTATACCTTGCACGTTTCGTAAAGCCCGGAGACTTTCAGCTTGACGTTCAGGGAGATTGACCATTTTATGTAGCCCGTACTGCACACAGCTGGGAGTATGTCATCATGTATGCCTCGTATGATGATAATGGATACAATACATCTCTGCGATGACGCTTTTGCTCTTTATGTGGTCTCTGACTTTCTGAAGTTACAATGAGGGATAAGACAACGCGAGTGGCAGCGCATTGGGCGAACCGAGGCTGGACCAACTCGCAAATGCGGATAAAGATTCTGAATAAGGTTGGTAATCGCTAAGGCAAACGCTTGGTCCCCGATCTGTTCCAACCTCATAGAGACCTCAGCTAAATAATTGAGCGGGACAGCGAGGGAGCTCACTCTTCGTTATCGGTGCTGGGATCGCTTTGTGGCGCCTGGAAATCGTACCTGTTCTCTCCGGCCAGGCTGCTGTGGGTGAAGATACGCTCCCTAATCCGCCCAGTCCGAATTTTTGGAAGGGGCGGCAGTATGCCGATTGAGATGTTGGGATATGCGGAGGAGGTGGCGCTTCTAGAGTCCATCGAAGAAAGAAACATCGTAGGGCTGTCGTACTTCGTAGACCCGTCGTCATTCGTAGACCCATCGTCATTCGTAGACCCATCGTACTTCGTAGACCCATCGTACTTCGTAGACCCATCGTACTTTGTAGACTCATCATACTTCGTAGACCCGTCGTCCTTCGTAGACTCGTTGTATTTCCTTGAATGTCGTAACCATCGTAGGCCTCCTGTTGCACTGGGTGTTGGTGTGGCCATTGAAGGAGAGGGTAATCTGTCCAGTTCTTCAATAAGACGCTCGTATTCCCCCGAGGTGGTCTTAGACGTCGAGATTGAACTAGAAACGATCCCCTCATGTAGTGCTGCTTCGAACACGTTCTGAGATAGCGTTGCTACAGTAGCAGTTACTACCTCGTTTCCAGAAAAAGATTCTTTGTACACAACATATTAGTAGAACAGGGCCTAGAGAATAATGGTTCTAAAAAAATACTCACCACTTTGAAACAGACGTGTCTTTGGTGCATAATTCCCAAGGCATCCCATCAGCGCATCAGGCTGCAGGCTTTCCAGAGGGGGTATAACATTTTCAATGCATTTCAGGTCATCGTCGTGCACAACAGCCACATCGCAGGTCGGGTTTTGCTATAAAACTCCCCCAGTTACAGCGGGATACCCATGTGTGATGACCCAACTGACATACTCACCTCGGCAATGTACCCCAGCAGAGTGTGGAGGGGATCCTGATACTTCGAGGCATCAAACAAAAGTGTTGGAGGATGATGAGAGTCCCTTACATCATCATCGGCAGGGACACCCATGAGTCGAATATGCGTGTCAGATTCAGGTTCGGGCTCATGCAGGTCGGGAGCTGGTCCTGCCAACCCACGAAGCTTTGGCCAGATGTTCAAGATGCGGACGACGTGGTACCCTCGGACAAGCAGGCATTGGTTATTTGGTAGACCCTAGGGATCGGACCACGATTTCTCAGCACAGTTTGAAGCCTTAAAAATGGTGCAAAGCCCACCTCGCCTCTCGGACCTAATTCTAACTGTGCTCCACTCACGTTCCTCTCCTCGAGATGGACGTTGGAAGCTCCAGACACTCGGGCTACGAATGTGACCTGTGCGCCTCCCCTGTTGTCAGAGAAAACGGCTCTGACCCACGACCTCGCCAGATGACGTCCTGTGACAAGGATGATATCTTCCATGCGGTCGACCCCCAGGCCTTCCTCGTCAGCAAATCTCATACAGTCATTGATATTTTTTATTATCCATTCACGGAAATCGCCCCGAGCGACTGTATCCTCCAGTTCCGCTGGGAAAGGAAGATATAATAAAGCGCCTTGCCTTCCGGAACATGAGAATGTGACCTGCATGTCATCGTCGGGTCTAATGAAGGGTAAAGTAAGTGATTAGAATCTATGAGGAGACGAGGATTCTGTTACCCTAATGCATCGATGTTGGGCTCACGAGACACAATGGTAACGTTCTTCGAGCGAAAATCTTTGCGGGGATCTATACTCCTGCGGATGTGATCCGATCTCCTGGGTTGTAGCGGCTGAATGTAGTTCGGATAACGAGGATCCAGTTCGGTTGGGTAATCTGATGGACGATCTCTGGGCGATAAAGCATTGAAGAGACGGGTAAAATAGCCATGGCGAATGAAACCGACGTCGCCCACTTGTACTGCATTATATAGCCCCCCTGGGTCTGGTACCCAGAGAGCATGTCCGAGAGTAGGATATTGGATAGCGAGATCTTCACGGAATTTTTTGCTATCGTCCATAGAGAGTTGGCTGTCACGGTCGCTGAGAGAGACTCTGATAAGTGGCGGCGGCAACTAACTGGCATTTTTGGTCTCTGCTGGCGCTGGATCAGATTGGTAGTTGATAGTGGCTGTATATCGATAGTGTAGCTGTTAGGTGAGTGACCGTGAGTTAGACCCCACTTACTCCACCCTGACCCTCTGACCCGGATGAGATGAAATACATTTGTGCTGGGGACCGCTCCAGTACCGACTTTTATTGAGTTCTATATTTGGTAATTGGTGGGCTAGCTCGGCGTCGGGCCTGTCACTTGCGGCCCGCCTGTGGCCTTGACTGGCGGCCCTGAATGTGCCACATCTTACCCCCAAGATCCTGCAGCGGCGCTCTTCAAGACTTTGTCCAGCTCACCCTCAGGCTTGCAAATGCCTGTGTCCTTCAGTACACCCGGGTTCTGCTTGCGCAGCACATCTTGCGGCGGCCACTCAGGCACATGCCTGCATTTGCCATTCGGCTGTTTTGACCCGAGGGCAATGACGTGACCTTGCGGGGGCCACTTGGCCTTGCGCTTGGCTTCTACCGTGTGCGGGTTCGGTGCCTCGATGTTGCCTATTCAGACCGCAAATTCGAGCTGGGGAACAACTGAGCTTCAGTTGGCTGGTGCGCTCCCCTGCTCCATCTGAGTCTTCAGCAACGTAGTCGGGCGGCTTCATGGATGCAGGTTGCTGTGCAGCATTACGTCGCTCGGGCTCTGTGTCCTCATCAGGCTTCAAATCGCGTTCGAGGGTGTCGGGTGGCAACGGCACAAAGGTCGAAGATGAAAAGGTAAGGATTTTTGGGGGTGATAGCCTGCTTGCTGTCTGCACTTGGTAAGATAAATTTCTGCTCCCCCTCGAGCAGAGCTGACGCCTCAAAACAAACGTCTGAATCAGTATGAATGGTGCCTGGGTCGGGCCACCGGATCGATGTATGTACCACAACCGTCATCTAAGACAGTCCTTTGCACCCAACGCATACAGATGAAGGCCTTTGGATTGATGAGGACTTGCTCCAAAGCGGTGGGGCCCCTTGTGTGTGGATCGGCAGGATCAGGAGGGCGCCCATGCGCCATTCCGAGGGGTGTCCTGCCCTTGAGTGCGTGCGCCGACGCCTGGCTATCCTGCCCAGTTGCGTGCCATGTTTTCCCTACCTCGGAGTGACTCCAACGGCCTTTCTATTTGAGTGGGGGCTTGGATTTGCTCAGGCATGGTGTGATTAGGTAGTTCTGTCCCAATTGTGGTGGGAGGTTAAGCAACGCCGGTTCCAAGTCGATACTCAGTAGGCTTTCTGTTCTCAACAGGATGGACTGATGTGACGATTGGGATAATGGGAAGGTAAAGGCATTCACCCCCTTGGGCATGGTGAGATAGCTGAGGTCGATGCGATGATCCTTTTCCTCATCAACTGCTGCGAGGGTCCTAGTTGTCTCCTCTTCCGCCTCTTCACCTTCTTGCAGCCAATCGTCCTCTGCATTTGTCAAAGTGGAAGAATCAGAGCAGACAATCTTTACTGTCTCTGAATATTCATTTCTGCACGTAACGATACAATTATGCTATACTTCTGATGATCAGAAAAAAAATGATATCTTCACATGACATAATCATACAATACAATAAACTCATTTTTGCAGTGATTGTGGTATCTTACAGTTTCCTGTGGTTTTCTAAGCGGCCATGTTCCTTATTAACAACTTGACTTCGGCCGCCAAGTTTCCAACTTCGCGAGGTTTGTTTTCCGGCGGGAGGACGAACTCCCCAGTCTGCCGAGCAGGCCTGACCAGCTGTTCGTTCAATATTCCAGCGACAGTCCAGCGCACAGCGCTTAGGCGGGCAGAGCCCTCGACCTCGACTATATGATAGGGAATTGATTAGGACATGCCATTGAATGAGGCAAGGCAATGCTAGGACTTACCCGTTTGTTTGTCTGCGCCAACGAGACTTCCCTGTGTATCGTCTTGACATTACACGTCGACGGCGACTCTGATGGGCGCGGCTTTCTCTCGTATCGTAAAGGATGGAAACTGGATGAGTACACATCGTGAGACACTTGTCCACGGAAAATAATGAAATGCCCCAATTCTACTCACCGTTGTAAGCAGTTCATTGAGCTCCTCCATGGATTCCCAGTCCTCCTCCTCCGCATCAAATAACAATCCTTCCTGCTCGCTCCAAGAGACATCAAGCTGCCCAGCCATTCTTTAATGTCAGCAGATCAGGAATTGGTCTTTAATATGATTTACGTACATTAAAGGTGTTGAAACACGTCTCGATCTGTTCTTTCGCCTTGTTGATTTCTAAGTGAGCAACAAAATCCTCGAATTCGGCTATATGAGATATTCTCAATTCCATTTCCGTCCCGGCGACTCGCAAAGCCTTGAGTGCTTCTTCGCAGGTGCTTTGATTAGGTAAATGGAACCAAGTCAGCAGACAGTCCCGACGACTCGGACTTGGAGTCCTACGCACTCTTCGAGAAGATGTACACTGAACTCATGTTGGGCTCTTTCTTCAAAAGCGTTGACCAGGATGCGGAAGAGTTGGATGATTGCAAACGCCTGAGCTTGGAACGGCCGTCTAACCCGGCCAGCTTGCTTTATTAGCTCAGAGTATGGGGGCAGCAACTCTGTCGTGTTCTACTGGTGTGTAGTCAGACTGTATGACTCGGGCCCTCCACATCACACATAATGGATTGAGCTTACGATAAGGAGTCTCACGAATGCGTCATACTTCTGGCGGACTTTGTTGATCGAAGCCTTATTATCGTCAAGCGTCGAATTCAAGAGCTCCGTCAGCCTTGAAAATTAATTAGTTCCGGACGCTCGTGTACTTGCGCACCCGCACTTACTCTTCAGCTGCCTCCCAGACAGGCCTTGACCTGAGGTGATTCCGAGTTGCAGTGTCGATTCGCGCGGACCGCAGAGACAGATCCGCAATACCCTGCATGAGTAGAGCAGTCTTCACCGAGAACACGGTGACCCACTACGTTGAGTGTCAGAGAAAATGGTTTAGAAATGGTTTAGAAAAAGTGGTTTGAGATTGTAGTTACAGGTACAATGGATCCAGTAGCCATCTTGTTGAGTAATTGGGAGAGATTCGCATATACGCTACTGATTGTTCTCGGAAGTCTAGAAAAGGTGAGACCGAATTCGACGTCGGTTGATCGCAATCAGGCATACCTCTGCGTTTTGGAGGCATCTTTAATGTCCGCGATAATATCTTCGAAAACTGATTTATCGTCGTGTCTTTGGGCCTCTTTTCGATCCGCCAGGCTTGTGGTAGAGTCCAGCTTGGAGAACAAACCCTGCCCGTCTCAATAAATAAACCCGGAAAATCGGAAAGCCAAGCTAATAGTTGGAGAGCTATACCGTCAGTTTCCACCTGGTCTCGAGGTTATCCAACGCCTTCCAGATATGTTCTCGATTAGTGGCCCAACGCTCTGTAGAAATCACCCAGTCCTCGACGGTGGTTCCACTGGCGAGATGATGCGCCTTCTCATCCCTCGTACACGCGATCAAGTTGATTAACACCCTAGGAGAAAACCGATAACCTAAATCAGGATCTAGACCTAGGATTAGGTGTGCCTCACCCTTCGATCGAAGCAAATGCGTAGGAAGATCTATCAAAACTGTCCCAATCTTCTCCGCTCTCCGTTCTCTGGATGTACGCGTTGATAGCTTCGAACATGTCACGTGCCCTGTGGACGAGCAAGTATGACACCTGCGCGTTGCGCCCGAAGGATATCGACGTGGTCTTGGATATCGAGTTTGGACTAGAAACGGGCCCCTTATCAAGTGGTGCTTCGAACATGTTCTGAGATAGCGTTGCTACAGTAGCAGTTACTACTTCGTGTCCAGAAAAAGATTCTTTGTATACAACCTATTAGTAGAACAGGGCCCAGAGAATTATGGTTCTAAAAAATACTCACCACTTTGAAACAGACGTGTCTTTGGTGCATAATTCCCAAGGCATCCCATCAACGCATCAGGCTGCAGGCTTTCCAGAGGGGGTATAACATTTTCAATGCATTTCAGGTCATCGTCGTGCACAACAGCCATATCACAGGTAGGGTTTTGCTATAAAACTCCCCCAGTTACAGCGGGATACACATGTGTGATAACCCAAACTGACATACTCACCTCGGCAATGTACCCCAGCAGAGTGTGGAGGGGATCCTGATACTTCGAGGCATCAAACAAAAGTGTTGGAAGATGATGAGTCCTTACATCATCATCGGCAGGAACACCCATGAGTCGAATACGCGTGTCAGATTCAGGATCGGGTTCATGCAGATCGGGAGCTGGTCCTGCCAACCCACGAAGCCTTGGCCAAATGTTCAATCTGCGAATGACGCGGTACCCTCGGACAAATATACATTGGTTGTTTCGTAGACCCTAGGGATCGGTCCACGTTTCTCAGCACGGTTTGAGACCTTAAATATTGCGCAAAGCTCACCTCGCCGATTGGACGGTTCGGACCTAATTCTAACTGCGCTCCACTCGCGCTCCTCTCCTCAAGATGGACGTTGGAATCCCCAGACACTCGGGCCACGAATGATACTTGTGCACCTCCCCTGCTATCAGAGAAAACGGCCCTGACCCACGACCTCGCCAGATGACGTCCTGTGACAAGAATGATATCTTCCATGCGACTGACGCTCGAGCCTTGTTCCTCAGCAAACCTGATACAGTCATAGATATTTTTGAGTATCCAGTCTTTGAAATCGTCCATAGCGGTTGCGTCCTCCCGTTCCGCTAGGAAAGGAAGATATAATAAAGCGCCTTGCCTCCCAGAACATGTGAATGTGACTTGTGAATCATCGTCGGGTCTAATGAAGGGTTAAGTGACTGGAATCTACGAGGAAACGAAGATTACATTACCCGAATGCACTGGTGTTAGGCTCACGAGGCATCATTCTAACGTTCTTCGAGCAAAAATACGTGCGGCGATCTTCAAGCGTGCGGATACGATCCAATCTCCTGGGTTGTAGCCGCGGAATATAGTGCGGATAATGAGGGTCCTGTTCAGGCGGGTGATCTGATGGAGGCTCTGTGGACGATAAAGCATTGAAGAGATGGGTGAAATAGCCGTCATGGCTAATGAAGCCGACATCGCCCATTTGTACGGTATCATATAGCCCCCCTGGGTCTGGATCCCAGAGAGCACGTCCGAGAGTAGGATATTGAATAGCGAGTTCTTCGCGGAATACTTTGCTGTCGTCCATAGAGAATTGGCTGCTGCTGAGAAGGATTCCGACAAGACTAGTACCATTGTCAGTCACGGTCGCGGTGGTGGCGGCAGAATTTGACACAAAATTTCCCACGTTCTCACCTTGCACCACCTTGCCCGCCCCCAAAAGCATGTTTTTGTAGGAGACGGAAGACATCACCTCGAGTTAATTTTTGCTGTTAAACATGCATGCCTATTGTAGACTTGTACATACTAAGTATGGTGACCACCCACGTAGTGGTTAGATAAGAAGGCTCCGAGAAGGCGCGGACTTGCCAAGAAATCATGATGTAGGTTGCCAGCGGACGTGCCAGGGACTTGCACAACCTTGTGCAAAGTTGTGCAATGTCCCGCTAGTCAGATGCAGGTGTTAAAGTTCTGATGCAACTCACTGGAATTTCTAGATCTGTTGACTGGTGAACTTGGCTGGTGTCCTCGGATCCCAGTCAAAGAACCTGTAACGTGGGAACAATTCAGTACATCAAACCTGAGATTGAAGCAACCCTAGAGAACGCTGGAGGGTACAAAGTGACACAAGGTCTTGAATACTCATTCATATTGTCCCATTTGCGATATGAGCACCACTCTAGCTAGATGGATGACTCGGAAACTTCCAGTGGTGGTCTTTGTTTTATTTTGTTGACGGCAAATAGCCAGACTATTGCCGTCAATTTTTTCCTTGATTTTTTTTTTTGAAAATTTCCTACATTTTGTTCGTCTTGGAACCAAAATTCACGAACCTTTGTGACATATAGATTGATGACATAGGAGAAATATTTCTGGAAGTTCAAATCCGCCGACAGTGACATATGATTGAACTTCTGCTCATTTTCTCGTTATGGTACAGCATCGTGGTTTCTTACGGTTTCCTGTGGCCGCTCCTCATTAACAACAAATTGATTTTGGTCACCAAGTCTCCAAGTATCCATGGTTTTCATGTTTATTTACGATTCGGTTCTTTTCAGCTTTCTGGGTTGTGAAACCGCCAAAAGATTTATGTCATATTACTGATACAAGTAGTGTATTCGTGCAAAGGTATCACAAGACTGTAAGTGACTGATCACCATACTGAACGATTAGTATAAGCGGAGAGCCGGCCAACTACTCAGGGCGAATAGGACAGAACTCGTTAAGTCCAAAATAGTACGGTGACTGAAGATGCGCGAGACAAACCACAAGTAGATATCTCAACCTCGAAGGACGAGCAATAATGAACATTCTTTGCTCGAGCCGGCGAGCTCTGATACGCTGCTGTGCAATTCGCAAGGCTTGTTTTCCGGCGGGAGGAAGAACTCCCCAGTCTGCCGAGCAGGCTTGGCCAGCTGTTCATTCAATTTTCCAGCGACAGACCAGCGCACAGCGCTTAGGCGGGCAGAGCCCTCAACCTCGACTGAGAGAATTGTTTAGCACATGCCTTCGAACGAGACAAAGGCAATGCTGGGACATACCCGTTTGTTTGTCTGCGCCAACGAGACCTCCTTGTGAATCATCTTGATAGTACACGTCGACGGTAACTTTGATGAGCGCGGCATTCTCTTGGATCGTTAGGGGTGGACGCTGGATGAATACACATTGTGAGACACTTGTCCACCGAAAAGCAATGAAATGCCCTGATTCTACTCACCGTTGTAAGCAGTTTATTGAGATCCTCCATCCGTTTCCTGTCCTTCTCTGCCGCATCAGATAAGAGTTTCTCCTGATCGCTCCAAGAGGCACCGAGCTGCGCAAGTCAGTTAGTGTTATCAGATTAGGAATTGGTCCTTAATATGATTTACGTACGTCGAAGGTGTTGAAACACGTCTTGATATGTTCCTTTGCCTTATTAATAGCTTTGTGTGCAACATGGTCCTCAAATTTAGCCATATCAAATATCTTCAACTCCGTCACCGCTCCAGCGACTGCTTGCAAAGCCTTGAGTGCTTCATCGCAAGCGCTGATTAAGTAATGGCACCAAGTTAGCAAACAGCCTCGAAAGCAACGACAACTTAGAGTCCTACGCACTCTTCGAGAGGCAGTATATTGTCAGCCGTATGGTGGGATTCTTCCTTAAACGTGTTGACCAGGGTGCGGCAAAGTTGAATGATTGCAAGGGCCTGAGCATGGAACGGCCGTCTAACTCGGCCGGCCTGCTTCATTAGCTCTAAGTATGACTTTGGGGGCGGTAATTCTGTCGTGTTCTACTGGTGTGTAGTCAGACTGTATGACTCGGACCCTCTACATCACGCAAAATGGATTGAGCTTACGATAAGGAGTCTCACGAATGCGTCGTACTTCTGGCGGACTTTGATGGTTGAAGCCTTATCGTCGTCAAGCGTCGAATTCAAGAGCTCCGTCAGCCTTGAAAACTAATCAGTTCCGGACACTCATGTACTTGTGCATCCGCACTTACTCTTCAGCTGTCTCCCAGACAGACCTCGACCTGAGGTGATTCCGAGTTGCAGTGTCGATCCGCGTGGGTCGCAGAGACAGATTGGCAACACCCTGCACGAGTAGAGCAGTCTTCACCGAGAATACAGTGACCGACTACTTTGAGTGTCAAAAGGCATGGTTTAGAGAAATTGAGGTAAGATTGTAGTCACAGGTAAAATGGATCCCTCAGCCATCTTGTTGAGTAATTGGTCGAGATTCGCATATACGCTACTGATTGTACTTGGAAGCCTAGAGAAGGTGAGACCGAATTCGACGTCGGGGTCGGTCGCAACCAGGCATACCTCCTTTGCGATTTGAAAGCGTCTTTGATGTCCGCGATAATCTCTTCGAATAATGATTTATCGTCGTGTTTTCTGGCCTCTTTTCGATCCGTCAGGCGTGAGGTAGCGTCCAGCTCGGAAAATAAGTCCTGTTCGTCTCAATAAATAAACTTGGAAAGCCAAGCTAATAGTTGGAGCTCTCTACCGTCAGCTCCGGCTTGGTCTCGAGGGAATCCAACGCCTTCCAGAGATACTCCCGATTGGCGGCCCAATGCTCTGTAGAGGTCACGCAGTCCTCGACAGTGGTTCCACTGGTGAGATGGCGCTCCCTCTCATCCTCCGTATACGCAATCAGCGCGAACAATGCCCTAGAAGTGAATCGATAACGTAAACCAAGGACCTAGACCTAGGATCAGGTGTGCCTCACTCTTCGATCGGGTCAATTGCGTTGGTAAATCTGTCGAAACTGTCCCAATCTTCTCCGCTCTCCGTTCTCTGAATGTAAGCGTTGATGGCTTCGAAAATGTCACGTGCCCTGTCGGCGAGCAGGTATGACACCTGCGCATTGCGCCTGAAGGACCTAACATCACGGCCAACGGCATCGATCAAGTACTTGATAACCTCAGTAGCAGGATAAGGCTCGTTGGAAGGCCCAGGAATGTTTAAGGAAGATACAGTGGTGACACTACCGGGCGAGGTCACGGTAACATCTCCCAAAGAGGTGGGGGTCGTGGGGTCCGAGCTGTCGGTGGGCGAGAATGGAGGGACGGTGGACATCTATAATATCAATGGGAAAGGCAGTGGGTTTTGGGGTGGGAGATACGCACTGTCTTTTATCGTGGTGGGTACATGACGCGGGAAATCTAGTGCAAGCTCAACGGGCCGCTGGATGAGTGCTACAAAGAGCAATAATATCAGTCTGAGTTGGAAATAATGACACACACCTACACATGATTGCCCTTCTCGCGGCACATTATCTAGGGGAGCGCCGCGATTGTAAGAAAACGTTGAAGAGGGCAGGACAACCATGAACCCTTGATCTCCGTCGAGAACTCCGAATCCCCCGTCCTAGTTCCGAGGTCAAGGGTGTAGTTGAATATATATTCCTTATGGTGAAGCAGAGCACACAGAATTTAACGCTCAGGGAATATTCGTTGGGTATTCTACAAGCTTTTGACCTGGATCAGCGTGGGACGACTCGCAATGTGGAGCTCAAGTGACCAAGGCTGTGATTTGCTTAAGGTGCCTCGAGGCATGTTCGTCACACTTTCGCCGCCAGCACAATTCTGACCGAGAACCACCTGGCTCACCGAGGATAGTCTTCCTGAGTTACTTTGCAAGGCCCAAGGCACCAAGTCACACTATCGTGGGCCATGTGCTGTCCGACAGGTAATGCAATTGCACCGACGAGACCAAGAGGTGCAAATTACTACGCGTCTGGCAGTCACATAGAGCCGAGAAGATGAATGAGGTGTGGAAACAGCGTGGTGGGGCACATGGGGTAATGGAAGGACGACCCGTCAACACGCTGCCCAGATCGATTGTTATCCACTCTTTTGAGGTTAGGGTTGGTCTCGGATTAATAAAAACATGCACAGTAACAGTCTGGACGCCAGTCAGTTAGCTGCGCGGGGTCATGCCCGCACACTACAGTACAAAATTTAGACCTTCAAGCTTCAGGCACTATAATGTGAAGGAAGACCCGGAACATTCGGTGAGCCGCTTGAGTCTTGACGTCGTTTCCATTCTTGCTGGTACTGTATTTCTGTGAGTTTCTATCCTTACTTCTTGCGCACATCGGATTTTATCGCATAATCTTCATGGACGCCTGTTTTCCCTCCCTTCACTTCAGTCAGATGAGCGTGACAGTATAGCTTGTCTAGCACGAGAGGCCGCACGGCCGCGGCCCCATGGATATGCACATGGATCACAGCTATCTGGTTGCATTTGACCCTATTGTGTTCTGAGTCGTCACTACTAGTGCTGAGTCCTGCACTTGATTAAATAAGTTTCAAAAAGGTATCTCTGTTTCCTTCATGCTGGATGGCTCACATTTTACTACACTCATAGATGTGGTTTGCGTCCACGTACTTTCCTGATTAGGTCAAGTGCCAGTTCGTCGTGGCAGCGGCGGCACCCGGTCCGGCGCAGACATCAGTGATATATCTATCTACTCCAAACCCACTCCACCTGGGCGACTGGGATACTTCGAACCCCGAGAGTACAACTCGAAATCTGGGTCTATGGATCACATCGCCTCATGGCAGGTCGTCATATCGGAGCGTAACAAAACACGAGGTCTTACACGCGTACGAGCTATGGCAACCACGTGTCCTTCCAAGTCGGGTCGTTATCCCGTCACAACATTTCAGAGGCAGTGCTCGGTGCATTGCGATCGCACGCGCTCTTATCAACCATAACATAAACCCGCAGCTTCTCGAGCACAACGAGGAAGGGGCAAAATGAATGATCCATTTCATATTAAACCCTCAAGGATGGCATGCCACCGCATGTACCACCGGGTGACGGCGGGCGTAATGAATCTAACTTTCTAGTATGCTTTTTCCTGGCGCTCCGCTCCGAGCCTCCCAAGGCCTCAACACTTCAGCCGGGGCCATTTTCCCACCCCCCCTTGCGACCTGCGACTTGCGACCAACCCGCCCTTCCGGACTCCGAGGCTTCTGTTGAGAACAAGCGTGAGGGCGTGCACCGCCTTCATCTCGGCAGGACGTCCCTTGGCATTTCATATCTCGCGTGCCGAGCGCCAGGCTCGCCTGGTCGCACTAACAGTAGGGAACCGCGAGCGACTCGTTACATCTATTAGTGGCGGGAAATTTGAAAACAATCGAGATGCGCCGTGACTGTCCATTGGCTCCATTCCCCATCAAGAACCCCCAATCTGGCCACTGTAACTCGATACCTCGTAGATTTTCTCTAGGCATTCATGATCAACATTTACGAAGCATCTTGAGGGTAAGTTTTTGCTGGGGTTTTTTTATGGTGCAATTTTTTTTTCTGACTAGACCTATTGTCTGTCATTCATTCACATGACTAAAAATGCGTCGACGCGCTCGGGCAATTTCGACATCATTTCCCGATCCTTGAGGTGCCGCAGACACGTTGCGTCCTCGAGTACGATGAGCCAGCAAAGTATAAGAGTGCTAACCCTAGGCATTCGAAGTTTGTCATTGACGACAAATTCCGGAATCACAGCAACAGCCCATCATGTATCGTAGGACTAACATCGCTTGTAAGTCCTGTGTGCTTCCAAGTAATGTCCCTTCCGCCATTTTAACTTGGCCACGTTTTCTTCGTAGACGAGCTCCCGTCCACAGTCAAGGCACTGAATGATGGCTGGTTAACAACTTATCAGATCTCAACCATAGTGGTGCGTGCATATTTCACGTGGTATATATCCACACTCACATATATTTATTCAATACACCATTTCCCTCACATACAAACAAACTCACACCTATCTCAAAACCAGGCAGCACTCTTCGTAATAGTCGAAATCCACCTCCTCTCTTTCGTCAAAGACGAATCGAACTATTCGAGAGACACGAACAAATCCGCACGACATGCGCTCCTGATATTCACCTACAGCGCACTCTTCTTCTGCCTCAGCGCCACCGTCAGCGGACTCATCCTCACGGACGAATTCGGCGAGTTACCCGTACGGGCATCCCGCAAGAAAGACCCTATCCAAGAAGGCGTGTTTGACAGTGGCGCCCTAGACCTCCTACGCTCTTACGGCGCCAAGCGCTCATGGATCTGGGTCATGTGGCATTGTGAGTTCCCCGTCCGTTCCCTAAACCCCCTAAACGACTCGTCCTCGTTGTCAACAATGTTTATGTTTATGTTTATGTCCTATTGTTATGGAAATCGCACACAACAGGGTTGTTCTCCCTCGTCGCAGGCACCATTTCTCTGATCACACAATTACTCCTCTACATCTGGCTCGAAGAATCCAATTCGGTGAGAATAACTCTCACGTTCATCTCGCTTTTCGCCGTGCTGCCTTTATTGCACCTTGTACCGCGCCCCCAAGGCAGCGGTAACAATATTATTTCTCCTCACGGCATCATTAACAACAACCACACCAGTTGATGATCCAATTTATCATCATATTTGGGGTACTCGACTTCACTTTCTTTCATTTCGTCTCATTCATTTCACGAAACAAACCATGATTCGATCTACTACTGCAAGCGCACCTTCCCACTCCCACTCCCTTTTTTTAGCACACCGGACTCATCATGACGAGATACCCCATGTGTAATAATATTCTTCTCGAGGTTCATTGATACCTGTTGATCGGGATATCATGACGAATGTGTACGCACATAAATGACCTTTTTATTGCAATTCCAAACCAAATCATTTAAAATACGTCTTTTAAGGGATTGTGGCTAAACCAACCATGCGAATGGGGCCACCGGCACCGGGAGCATTCGAAGCCCTGCAGCGCAGCATCAATCTCCTTTCAGCAATCTCCGAATCTCCGCCCACTGTGTTAACTTGGACCGAAGTAAAGGTCTTGGGAAGTGAGTTATAATTAGGTCCTCAGGCCTCCTCAAGCCCTCATCAGCCGGCGGTAGAAGTGAGGATGCAGGGATGTATAATATAATATACTGTATCAATATCCGATAGTAGGGACGACACGTCGCAGGTGGGGCGGAACAAGTTCGGAAGGCATCCTCGCAATCTGGTCAAGCGGTGCTCGTTTCGCCAACGCAATCAAGTTCATGCGTAGCTCCGTCTCAAGATCTCCTCGTCGTTCCTTCGTTCCCCCCTCCGAGACGGACTCTGCATTCACATCCACATCCACGTCCATACCCTCTGCCCCCGCCTCGCCAATGCGGGCGGCGCGTTGTGCATGTTCTTGCAGCTGTTCGAGAAGGTGTGTGGCATGATCGAGCGCGCGAGCCAACACCGCAGAACCCTCATTGGCACCTGCACCCACCCATGCCTTCTCCGCGTCGAACAGTTCACTAGGTGCCGAAATAAGTGAGCCGAGGTCGAGTTGCGTTGATGGAGTAACTGGGTTAAGCAAGTCCTGCTTCTCGCCCGAGACTGGACCCGTTATTGCTGCCTCCATCGTCCGATGCCGACCCTCTGTAAGTTCGTCGATGAGCACGGCATCAACGTACTCCGCCAGCAGGGCATTGGCATCGAGAGAACCTCGATCGCTGACGTCGTCTTCATTTTTCACCTCCACCTTCGCCCCGTCTGGGTTTGGGCTTGGGTTTGGGTGTAGAGTGACAAACTCGGCAACACTACGCGTGTAGGCCAACCCGTCCCAACCACCATACACAACTTCCCGCAGCCAACTTTGTGCATCTGTAGCACTCGCGGTCGGTCGCTTATTAATGATAGATGAGGAAGAGGAGGTGGAAGTTTCCGAAGAACCAACGGCGACAGCGGGATTCTCCAAGCTTGCGTACAGCGCTCCGAATAGTCGCTCCTGCGTCGCCAACGCCTCAGGCTTTCCCCCTGGTGACGATGGATCAGTAGTCGCGAACGATGGAAACAGTCCATAGTCGGCTGTATGCAGTGGTCGCGATTTGCGCCACTCAGGTGTCGGGGCCCGTTCCTCTACAGTAGGATCTTTAGTTTTGCCTCTCTGTGGCGCCGGACGGGTGATAGTCCAATGCCGATACTTCGATTTGCTCTCAGTTGGCGTTGGTTGCGACACAGGCGCGGCTGCGGGTACTGTTGCCACTGGCGTTGGTGTTGGGATTTCGGTGAGCACGGGAACGTTGATGGGCAAGGGGAGGATTATTTGTTGCGAAGAGTCTTGTTGTTGTGATGGTGGTGGTGGTGGGAAGAGGGGAGTGACAAGGGGAGCAACACAAGGCGGATCGGGGACGAGGGCAGAAAGTACACTGAACGGATCTTCCACTGTGCGTCACAAGAACTACAGTATTAGCGAGCAACCCCACAAACGTAAAATAAAACGCGACGGTATTCCGCCGTGAAAAACCCACTCTCAGCATAGTCTAGACTCCCATCGGCGGCATACGGAGGACCGCCTTTTTCCATGCGTAGACGTTCCTTCTTCGACCGATATCTCTTGCCTTTGCGTCGCAGAAGCAGAAATGATTAGGGGCATACAATCAGAGAGAGAATGATGTATCGTACCCTTCAATTTCAATGCCAACATGACCTCGGCCCAATCTGATCCAGGCGGGAAAACACCAACGCCGTCCTTGAAGCCAGGAAGGTGACCGTCCGGTTCCAAGCTCTCAGAGACTATACCTTCCTTCTTGGCAGCGGCATTCCTCCCTCCTCGTCGATTGATTGGAGGAACAGAAGCAGAGAGTACAGATGGGGAGCGCCGTGCGGGCGTATCAGGTCCGACACTCCCTGTCCGTCCAGCCCCAGCATCTTCATCAGCATCGACGTTGACATCCTCATCGCGATCAACGTCGATGTTCCACTCAGTCTCATATTCGATGACACAGGATGCCGCTTTGGATATGTAGTCCAACGCCCACGCTTCGATTCTCTCGGCTTCGGTGTGGTATATCGTCCCTGGGGGGTTGAATGTTTTCGCGTTAGATATCACGAGGCGAAAGTCTTCCTATGAATCCCAAAAAATGTTGAGTGGGCCCCTTCTTTTGGGAGGGGACAGTGTGTGAGATGAATTTGAACTGAGGTACGTACGGCAAATTCATCCAGGGATCTGTACTTTGCCTTGGCCACCTTCTCTGTCATCGTTCCAAAATCCATCGGTTGTGCGATGACGTCTAGGTACCCAGGGACCTTCTCCGTGTCAACGGGTTTGAGAAAGAACGCATAATCATCTTTCCTGACCAGAAATCAAGCGGAAGTCAGTACAAAACGAACGGCAACTTTGTCTGAAATGCTCACTTCTTTATCTTGGTGACCAACGATGTCAGAACTTCTTTCAGTGGTTTGAGCTTGATAGGACGCGTATTTTTCTTCACGGGTGTAGACTCGAGCAATGGACTAGATTTCTTCTTTGCGTTTAGTTCTTTGAGGGCTTTTAAGGATGGCAATACAAGGGTTAAACCCGAGGAGCTAGTGCCGAGACGGTTAATAGAAGGGTCTGCATCGTTCATTCCTATGTCTGCGGCCAACCCATTAGTATAGTTGTGTGTCAAGAAAGTGTAAAACAGAGCATTACATTGAGCGGCACGGCACCTGACGGAGATGTGGAATCCAAACCCTAACCCTCGGCTAAGGTCCATAGTTGAGGGTCTCGGTCTTGTCGGTCGGCTAAGTTGACTTTTTGGGTTCCCGCCCCTGATCGCTGTCCAAACTGTCAAACAACCCAAACTGCAAAATACTGCGCAGCAACTGCGCATTCACTGGCAAGCGAGCGATGATAGCGATCTCGTCTTTGTCTCGATCCTCCTGACTCTAAAAACAAGAAAAAAAAAAATGGCTCCCTCATCTTTTTGTTGAATCACCTCTCCCCAGGGTTCAATTTGATTTTTGTAATCTTCTATCACTTCGGACTAATGATTGTAATCCGAGTCGGGGGCGACCCTTGAGGCTCCGATGGGGTATATTCTAATTTTACCTCTTGATCACCTGAAATCGGAAAGAAAATTCAACGGGTAGCGATAAAAGTGCTGCGGTGCGCCCGGAGCTGAGTGCTGGGACTCGCACTGGAGTCACTTCTGACGATGCCGACTCGGGCCACTAGCTGGGGGTAACAACTACAATTATAGCATAATTTGTGCTGTATCCAAGTCCACTGCCACCTTCAATAGGCAGTCCTTTAGATTCCGTTCGACCGGACCTTCCTTTCCCCACGACAGCAATAATCTGGGCATCCCGGAAGAAGCTCGAAATGAAATCGTACCCACACTCCCCACTCCGCACCGAATCTTGTCGTCGTTAAGGAGTACTCGTCCTACCCTAATCTTCTCACATTCAATTCTGTGAAGAAGTGACCCAAATTTCCCGTGTTTTGAACTCCGAGGGCTTCTTGATAATTGATTTATGTTTTCGGCATCATACTCTCTGACAAGAAGTCCTTTCGAGGCTAATTTCTAAATGGTACCTCCCACACGACCTTCTGCCTTGACAAGTTCGACCATCTTTGCGCCGCGGCTGGCATCGTTGCATTTTCTTTTCGACGTTCTCTCAGCCGCCGGAACCGGATGTTTTTCTTCCTTGGAAGAATGCTTGATCCTCCTGAGACAATCGATCTTCTTTTCATTGTTCCCTGAGCAAGGTTCACGTCACTAATTGATCTCAGCTGCCCCTGCCTACCACGGTCCTAGCTAAGAAGCACACAGAGTTTATTGTCACCTACGGGTGTTCCCGCCAAGGGGGCCAAGGCAAACTAGAGATGGAAAGGGCAATGCAGCAAGGTTCTGCAGAGATTCTGTATATCACTTCACGCCCAATTACCGCGGCGATGATCTCGGCGTTAGTTTGGCGCGAAGAAGAAATTACTTTGATCAAACCCAGTGCCCCGAATTTGCCAGAGTCCGATCGTACGTAGGAATTTTTGATCCCTTCAGCCCTGAATGCGCAAACGCAAGTGATTCGCTTGTAGAGAGAGCGGAGGTCCTGTGGGCCCGCGCCCGGAGTCTTCCCTAGCCAGTGGAAACGTAGAAATGTGATCCACGTGGATTCAATCTTCCCGCTGTTTGCGCCACTAGAGAATCATTGGACCCACAGAGAAATCACCCGCTGAATTGTTATATATTTTTTTTTTACCCCTCACGTGGTAGTGGCAAGGGGTTTTGAATTCATTCACCCACATGCTACGACCCGTAACTGGAACCATATAACGACATCTTAACAATTGATGCGCCGACCATCGCAGTTCGCAGACGCCGCCCTTTCCACGCCATCGCCACCAATAGATGACCGGTTTCAGTGGTTGACGGAACCTTTTCATTCATTAGGACCAGGGGTCGGAACCTTTATAGCCATGTATGTCGACATGCAACGCTGTGCTTCTGTGAAAAAAAAAAAAAGAAGGTTCTGCGCCGGGCCCTTGTGTGTGAACCACTGAGAAAGAGTGTCGAGAGGTGATCATAGAGCACATGTCTTGTGGAGAGAGAAAAAAAAAACATGGAGGGTGTAAAGCTAAAATGGCGTTGGGAATGGAAGCAGAGACGCGTCGTCGATTGTCTAAGCATGTGAAAGAACACCGGATTGTCGGTATTCGCACACACGGATCAGACTCGTCGGCCGCCGCAACGCAAAGAGAGACTCAGGACGTTTCTTTGTTCGGATCGATCCCATTTGGTTGCTCTGCTACCGTCGCATGCGATGGGCCTACTGCGAACCGAGCGTGCTTTGCCAATCTCCGCCCCTTTGCAGGGCACCGTGATCCGGGCAAACCCGTTTGGACCCGTCGTCGTCTGACGGAGACGGTGCACCGCCACCGGGCGCTCGTATTGGCAGAGAAATGGCGTTGTGACTGACTTGAACCTGAACACTGATCTGTGCCGACATGTTCGTTGCTATAACGTCCCTCGCCCCCGGTTCAATTCACCGACCATGGTTTTTGCAAATGAACGACCCTGAGGGGGATCTCGGAGCCCTAGTGCTGGTGGCCTCCTCCATCTCCAAGCAGCTTCGATCGTATTCTCATCCAAAATGAAAGAGATTATCCGGCCGCTTCTCCATTCGTCTGGTCGCCCATTTCTTGATCCTCTCATCTCCTCGGCTTCCTTCCTCTTTCCCTCCTTTGCACGATTCCTCGTCCGGGGACTGTCGACGATCCAATCTCTTATTATAATCGCGCGTAATCTTCCGCTCCTTTCCTGAGGACAATTCCTCGTCCTTGTCACGATCCCTTCCCCACACAAATACCAGCCTCTCCTTCCTTCCTCGATCTCCCTTTCCCCCCCTCTCCCCATCCTCCCCCTCCCCCTCCCGACCCTCTCCCCTTATATTTCTCCCGAACCCATGAAACGCCGACATTCGGATCAAGACGCGCAATCGCGCTCGGATGCTTCGTCAAACGGAATTGAGAATATAACCGATACCGAGACAGACGTGGGACACAGCGGCGCGTCGAGCGCCCAGAATACCCGGCAGGTGAGGGAGAAGATGCTCGGCGACAGCGCATCCCCTTCGACGCCACCACCCCCACCACCACCCGCAAAGAAGAAGAGAACACGTACACTCACTACGCCCCACCAATCCGCTGTTCTTCATGCTCTGCTTGCCCAGGTATGCGTCTCCGATTGTCGCGTCTTGGACTAACCCAGTGAATCATCTCCGTCTGTTTCCCAGTCCCGTTTTCCTACGACGGCAATGCGCGAAGAAGTGGGTCGGTCGATTGGGTTGAGCGCTCGAAAAGTCCAGGTGCGTTTCAAACCTCTGATCCTCTCACACGAGTGACTGATCTCTATTGTGTCGATCGTATCAACTTGTCCTCAGGTCTGGTTCCAGGCGAGTATGACTTCACTTTGTTTTTTGTGAAACTCAAGGAACAACTTACCTCATACCAATTCACAGAATCAACGTCAGAAGGCTCGGCGGCCGCGTGATAGCAAGAACCATCAGGGTTCACCCGCAGCGCCCGCGCGCCCACCGCAGTACGGCGCCTTTCCTAATGTGCCCGCCGCTCCCTTTTTACTCTCATCGGCATCTTCCACGGTTAATCCACATGGTTTACCTTCCGATGACTTGTATGCGACGACGCATTCCGTCTCGGCGCCCTTTGTTCAGTTCAGTGCGAACCGATCGCAGCAGCAGCAGCAGCAGCAGCAGCCCACGAGCACGAGCGGCCGTCTATCTGGTCCTGGGGTCCCTGGAACATCAACCATAAGTTCATCATCCTCCTTTGCCGCACCTCCTCCGCCGCATTTCCCACACACGCCTCAACGACAGCAACCACATCAACAACAGATGCAGCAGACGCATGCACCGCCGTTCTCTGACCCTAATCCTCAAACGCGATCACCATTAACGTTAACGAGGGACGTCCACCCTATTAACTCGACTTCTAGCGCACGCCAAGTGATGCCCTCAAGGGACTTCACATTCAATCATCCCCTTCCGCCCTTGCATCTACAGGTCCCGGAAACAAGTGGCGCTTCGGTCTCCTTTTTTGGCGGCAGTCAGAATCAATACCCGACGACAACGACAATGACACCTCTCCGCCCCCTGACTGCCCCTTCCCACTGTTCTCTAGGCCTGAGCAGCAACGCGAGCAGTGGGAGACGACCTCGATCGCATCGTACATCATCATCATCGTCATCCCCACCGCGATCTCCTCCATCGCCCGTATCCGAGTCACGCCCGCAAACTCCCATGTCGTCGTTCCTTGTGCCTCGCCACCGCGATCTCCCGCGCCTTCAAATCCCACCGCTGCATGTACCTGAATCACCGCATCCGCTTACGAATACACAACAGGCGAACAGTAATACACACGCGCACGCACACGTACATGTTCATGTCCATGTGCAACGGCGGCCTCAGCGCTCCGCTCCTCCGCGCTGTTCTCCTCCCACTCCGCCACTCTCTCTGCCTCCGCCTCCTCCTCCATCTTCTTCGCATCAAGATCCGACGCGTTTCTCACACTCGCAGCCATCTGATCGGGCGCTTCCGAGTCTGTTCCGTTCCACCTCTTCTTCCGCATCGCGTGGTGGTGGTGGTGGTGGTGGTGGTGAGATTTCTCCTGTGCCTGCTCACGCGTCAACAAAGGCTGCCTCTGCCTCCGCGTCATCTTCATCTTCTTCTCGGGCGAGGCGCTTTGACCCTGTTCGCGAAGCTGCGAGCGAGTGCAGTCGTAGTGGGAGTTTGGGCACCGATAGCATGTCCACAGGCACACCACCACGTATCGATACCCCCCAACGTTTGACGACCTCCTTCTCATGAGATGACCAACCCCTCACCCCCTTTTTTTTTCCGGTTCTGCTGGTTCTTCGCTGCTACGACTCTGGTATAGGTATATCCCCATTTTCTCTCTGTCCGCTCTCTTTTTTTTTCCCCTTGTTCCAATCTGATGATGATATCGGCGCCGCGCTATCTCTTCTACTAGTACCTCTACTACCCACGCTCACCTGCTCTTCGTCTGCTCTGTCCCGACTGTCCGTCTCCGTCTCCGTCCGTCTCCGTCCAGCACCAAGTATTAAATCGCCAATTGTCTATCATTTATTTCCCGCTCTTTTATTTACCCAGATAGATAGATTAAACACTCTACTACCCTCTCCTTTATTCCCAGTCCTATCAGGTTACCCACACTCGCTTTCCCCCTTTGGCTCTTTACCCCCTAACTGCTGCTAATCCGAGCAAAGCAACCGTGTCTACACACACACACTGCCACAGCACAGCACAGCACAGCACAACCGAGAAATGAGGCAACAAATGCAGTCGTTACTTACGGAGCTTGCGGTGCATGCATTAGCTGCGGCTTGGCTTATACATACCACTACGTCAAACAAACTACGTCTCACATCACATACCATATCGATCCATCAAATCATACAACAACTGGCACTACCTACCACAGTACGTTTACCTACTTACCCCCCTCCCATTCATTCATTTTCATTTTCATTTTTGTCATCGTATCCCTAAAGACTCGGATATATATACGCATACGGTCACTATAACTACACACTGCTGCTGAACAGAACTCCTTTTGTTTGTATCGTTGCCAACCCCACTAGGATTTTCCTTTCCTTCCTTACTTTAAGTTAAGTTACTTACTAGTTCTACTTTACAAAAACCTCGAATTCGTTTGAGGAACATAACACTGTATATGATCATCAACTTTGCTTTTTCTGTTTTTTAGTCCTCATCCGCACCGTACATCATATCCACGGTAACACATCCGCGATCAGCTCACCTATCCGCCGGGTGTCCATGGTCCCCCCTGAGTCGCCATCCTGAATGCGACTCCCTCCGCCTATCCAAGCGATGGGTGGGGGGACACCGTCAACCATACTCGTTCGCATCCGAGGCTGTGTTCCAAATATGAAAAGAAGA
>QFEZ01000443.1:0-26786 GCA_003316425.1 Russula lepida | reverse complement strand
AAAAAAAAAAAAAAAAAAAGGGAAAGAAAACCGCGAGGCAACGCTACGTCGCGGCCCAGTCACAATCCAGACAATTATCGTTACTTGCGTGGTGGCCTGGCCTGACGGCTGTGTAGTTTCCAAGTGGTCTAGAACATTTTATACAGTAACAAGTAACATGCACATGTGCTTTTCTTTTCACTCTACCGTATATGACAGGTCGCCTCTTTCGCCCCCTCGAAACATATGAGATAAACTTGCTGTGTACAAATAACCCCATAATCTAGTTAGCAACCGACCCCGCACAACGCCGATGCAGCCACGCGCCGCCGCGGCAACGACAGATCCATCGCGCCCTGGCTAAGCTCATGTCATGACAGCACCACACCGTCAAGGGCCGCTGCGTCGTTCGAGGTCCGCAGTGGGTGTCCAAGAAACGTCGCAAAGATGAATTATAGTGTATAAAGATGGGAGGGGTACGAACGGCGATACAGTTATGTATCTGCACAGCAAAAGTGAAACTGGCAGAGTAACTTATCAATCAGCGCGGACCTATTGCACTCGCAATGATACCCCCATCGTTGTTGTCGTGTGCAAGCCGACGCTCGGCAGCAAGGCGCGCGCGGAGCCGTACCTGTGTGCGTAAGCGCGCCTCCGTAGCGGTAGTACTAGCCGTCTTCTCGTCATCATCGTCATATAGCCTGTCAAGTAAATGCGCGTGGGAAGATAAATTACGCGGCGGGGTGGGTCCAGACAGCAGCAGACCCTCTGCAAAATAAAATAAAAAATTTGACATTTACATAGCCGCCCGCCGTTGCGAGGCAGATGATCAGAACCCTCTCTTGTGCAAAATTGTATAAAAGATGCGCACCGGCTTTCGTCACTGCTGTCTCTTTTGGGTCCCTCCTGGATCCTCCAGGAGGATCGTCGCTGCCAGAGAGACCGGAACTGCGCTCGGCTGTACGAGATTCAAGATGCACGTGGCTTTCCCTGGACTTGCCCGGTGTTCCGATCGTTCGTCTGGCAACGTTGGCATCATCATCTCCAGAGACGTTAAGCTCCGCGACTATTTGGCTCGACACCTGCGCAGCCAGCAAGTTTTGTGTAGGTCTCGACGACGTCGTTACGGACCTCCGAAGATGGGCAATAATGGCGTCGCGTTGACTACGGTACCGCGGTTGGCGCGTGGGATTGGCTCGGCCTCGATTGGTATTAATTGAGAGAGGTTTAGGCGTCTCGGACTTAGAACTTGCAATAATTTCATCATTCAATGAACGGAGACCGTTTAAGGGTGAATGGCCATAATTAGTGGTATGAGTTGCACATGCTATGTTAGGATTCCCATCGGGAAGATGCGGCGGCGAGACGACGGGAGTATCCCCTAAATCAGGGGTTTGGGGCACAGGGCCTGCGGGACGCACATAACTAGCTGATGTGCAAGACGAGGCTGTGTTTCTCTCCGGGGCGTTATCGACGAGCGACATGTTCGGAGTTACTAATTCTTCGGGCGACCCTGTTCTTTCGTGGCGGTTCACTGGGGAGCGACAGCTGATGTCGGATTCGGGAAGACTGAGCGAACGCGCTAAGGCTCGTCGCTTTCCCTTACCCTTGACGCGTGTGCGTGAACGGGAACGACAGGAGACACGGACACGTGAGACATCAGTTGGACTGTATGAGCTATTCTGCCTCCTTGAGTCATGTTCACCTGAGAGTGCGGGGTTGCGCTCGGGTCCTGTATTCCATTCTCGGATTGAAGGAGGATGTGAATGCGAATGCGATGACCGGAGATTGGGGGAATGTGAACGTGACGATTGCGACCTGAGACGTGATTCCCAGCGACGCGTGCGCTCGTGTGAAGGGGGAGATGAGATACCCGGTGGAGTGTCATACTTTTTGAGCGAAGCGAAAATCAGCCATGTGCATACATGTCATCGCGGTTGCAGTGCGTACGTACTTGCACAACTGAGTCGTATATGCCGAGATCTCTATACGGCGAGCGCAGATAACAATATATTTCTAAAACAAAAAATACGGGCGGCAGATGAGACTGAAACGCAAAAAATGGTAGTAGTGCCTCGAACTTGGACTGACCATGAGCGAAATGTTCCGCATTAACGTGTCGTGTCCCGGCCACATATTGGGTGTCCATGTCGAGAAACTCAGCTAGCAACTTGATCGCGCTCTCGGAACGTATATCTATGGATTTCATGAGAGAAATCACGAAGGTCACCAAGAACTGTCATGGTTCGAAGTGGTACAGTTAGGAAGGGCGGACAGACGAGGAACAGGAATGACAGTATTTTATATGAGACTACACACCTCCACATCGGCATTGGGCCACACGAGAAGCTCGCGTCGTAGAAAGACCGTCATCCGGCTGATGAGATCCCGCGATGCCGAGAACTGTGTCGGGGTGGGGTACGGCCGGTAACGCGTATATTTATTCGAAGCGACATGCTGCAGGGCATTCCGAACGCAATTAAAATCACAGAGTATACGGTAAAAATATGTTTTGGGGTCACCTTTGCGTAAAGATTGTGTCTGTAGACCCATCTGCGCCAACTGACCGCGCGCTGTAAAGCATCGGCCTCATCTTGCGCAGAACGATCGCGCGGACCCCACACACGTTCACGACGTCTGTGCATCACAGGGGCAATACGGGCTCCATCGATGCGAGAGAGGGGAAGGGGGGACGTACGGAGCGGGGGGAGGAAATGCTTCTGGTAATCATACGAAGAGCGGATATGGTGGATCAAGTAGTCGCCGATGTCTTGCGTGCACAGCGGACACCGTCTAGATTGTTCTATAGTATGGGAGGGTGTGATTTTGAGAAGACTGACTTAGTATGTGCGGCGAACTGAATGGGTTCTTACCGGACCAGATCATCAGACATTCAAAGCAGAACTCGTGTGAGCACTCCGGGATCAACGCGCGGTCAACGATGGCTTGCAAGCAGATGGTACAATGGTCCTCGTCGACCTCTGCATCGAGAATATGGTCATCGTTCTCGGCCTTTGGGGTAGCAAGGTCGAGGTTCATTGACGTCGAGAACGAGGCGGTTAGTCACGATCAAGTTGATTGATGCCAAAATAATGAATTACCAATAAGTGTTACGTCACGCTCATCATTTTCCAATTTATTTATCAGATATAATCCCGTGTATATACAGCAGCACTCCCTATATCGCAGCCAACGTAAACAACGTAACCTGCACTAAGTCAAAGCATGCTATGATACGAATGTTGCCCAGTCAACAGCTCTCTCTTCCCTCCTTTCCACCGCCCCAACATCGGACAAATGTCTCATCGTTGGCCGGCCATGGGGACAATTCCACGGTTGCTCCATCGTTCCCATGTGCTGAATGATCTAAAACAAAACAAAGGACGGGTGTGATATGCGTGAAGAGGCGGGAGCAAAAGAAATAAAATAAAATAAAAAAGACTTACGATTCTCATTTGTTTAGCGTTCAGTGGCGCACCAACCATGGTGCTCTTGCGACATGCGCGCATCGCAAACATTGTGCGCGTCTTGGACGAGCGCACAAGCGTCTCTGACGGGCGATCTCTGAGCAAGTGCAAGATCTCCTCTAGATCTACGTCACCGATGAAACATCACCCACTAAGTCAATATCGGGTAACAACTTGTTTGACAGGCGGGGGAAATTTATCTGTCCTTACCTTGCACGTCAAACTCTGTGTTCTTGCTAACTGGTTGCGCTAACAGTCTCAATCGGCGCCCCGCTGGTTGATCCACCTCTAGCCCGACTTCGAATCCGTTCTGCTGCAGCACCGTCATATTTTCCAGCGCTACGAGCTCGTCCGCAGCCGTCAACTCCAGAACGCGCGGCCTGCAACAATCAACCACAAATCAGCATAGCCTTCTCAGGACTGGACATGAAGCCAGCCACCCACGTGAATAACCTCTGAGATTCGAGCCGCGTTGTCGCCTGCAGCGTCTCAAAGTTATACTTTTCATCTGCTGCGTGTTGGTCCACAATGAACAAATCATCAGTTGCGCCCACACCCTCTCCACCAATCTTGCAGAGGCGTGCAACGATGAACCCGCGATTGAACTGGCCAACCACCTCCATTAGGCCAAAGTCGGCCTTGGATAGCACGCGCGCAAGCGTCGCGGTGGCTTTCTCATCGTCTGCTCCTAGATCTGCGCTTTCCAGATCTGCGGAACGAATTGCAGGTTGCGGAGGCTGTGGCTGTGAGGAGGACTTGTGCTCCAGGTACGCGCGCCATGCGTTGGTCGTGCGTTCGAGATCGAACGCAAGCGGTGCTGCATTCCCCACGGCCGTGCGCACGACCTCCCTTTGAACACCTGAGACCTTGGATGGTGACGACGAGGTAGCGACAACAGCGCTCTCAGAAGTTGCTCCGCCCCCTGAGGATGGGGATGTGAGATCATCAGAAGCTTGAGCCGACCTCGGAGAACCGGCAGTAGTGGCTGCTGCCGCTGAGCGCGAAATATTATTCGGCGGTTTCGAATGTTTATCGTCCTCGCTCTCCGAGGAATCGATGACCATCGTCTCTTCCACGATATCCGTAGACGACTTGCCCTCATCGCTAATCTCAGGCTCAGTAACATCCACATCGTCGTCCATTTTCTTCGAGCTGGAGCTCCGCGGCTGTTCCTCTTCATCGACAACCACCTGCTTCGCCCCATCCCCCCCATCCTCTTCCTCGTCCTCGGGACTGTCGCTGTCTCCCTCACCTCCCTTGTCCTGCGCTATTCGAGCATCACCGCGAGCAAATCCAGCGAGCTGAGCACGCATGTTGGCCCTTGCGCTCCTCCCGGAGCTAGATCCGCTGATGTCCGGATGTGGTCGTTTTCGTGGGGGACCCTCTTGGCCTGGTTTCAGATTCCACGACGCACTAGTCGTGTCAAGTATCATCTGCACCGCCCGCCTACTGCCAGTGTTACTACTTGTATTTTCGGATAGAATTTGTTCCACACGCGCCGGGGTGCGACCTGGACCAGCTAAACGTTGAGACGAGGTCGAAGACGCTGGTGTTGATGCTGGGGAGGGAGAACGGGCAATTTTAGAGGGAGCTTCTGTCTCGTCCGAAACGGGGCCTGTTGAAACAGAGCGTGGTCGTTTCCGAGACGAGATGGGCTTATCCGAATGCGATGGCGAGGTGGTAGGTAGCTCTTTAGTGAGAAGAGTTGTGTTGGTGTCGTCCATCGACACTGGTTCGGCATCCGGTTCAATAATTATGGTATCTTGGGCTCTCGCAGAAACACCGTCATCATTTTGGTCCTCATCCTCAGGAATGAACAGGGGCAACCCTTTGCTGCTTGCTGTTCCACCTTCCCCTGCTGCGGTAATTTCCTCTTCTTGTGCAAGCGCCAGCTGAGTTGCGTTAAGAACAAAGCTCGACCGTGCCGAGTCAAACCTTTCTATCAATGCGACCTACAGACCTCAGCGTGGTTCATGAGATTCATAGAATATATTCAAGGAATGCACCTTGAGAGCCTCGATGAGGTTGTTCTCGCTGTGTAGGAGAATAGTCCGCTTGTCCGGGCTCACATTGATGTCACACGAATCTGCACAAGGTTTATTCCCATCATGAGGCACATGAGTAGGTTAGCGAAATTACGCACTACTCGGTAAAAGAAAGTCTGCAATGACAAAAGGGGATTGGTTGGCATTAAACGTACGATAAACTTCGTTGATCGCTTTTTGCACCTTAACTGGGGCGCACGGCCGCCCGTTGATGAAGACGAACTGACGGTCGGTCCCTGTGCGGCCTGAACCAGAGGCGAATTTGGAAATGAGACCTTCTACACGTATCTGACTGAGCCAGTGGGTGGGAACAAGGACAGGATCAGAATCATCGTCAAAAAAGAGGAAGGGTAGAGGAGGGGGGGAGAGGAGAGCCCCAGGCACCATAGTGAACGTACTGATTTCCAATACTACCATCTTCTTCTCGCAGGCGGCGCAGCACCGACTTCTCCGGTACCACTTCGAAGGACAGATCAAGGTCGACGAGATTGTCGAGCTGCTTCGAACCCCAGAGCGCTCCGACAGAAGCACGGACAGATGTAGCGCCGTCCGTGCGGAGCTGCGTAGTCTTCTTCCTAGGACACATCCGTTAGCTTCCTCCCCTGACAGTACGGATCATCTGACGGATACGGAGAATACGTACCCACCATCAGGGGTGTTGGACACGGTCAGGACGACTCCATTGTTCTCTCGGGTACAAGGAACAAGGGCATACGCAGTGAGAAGATTCAACGCTTTTGTAAACTCCCGCTTCGCGTGTCGTTCGGATTCTTTCCTCCTGACAGGAAGCGGAACGAATAAACCAGTGACAGTGACCGTAGTTCCACGCTTGCGCCACCTTGTCATCAGCATATGAAGGGAAAGGGGGGTTCGGGGGAGGTTATTTTTAGAATAATAATGCTTACCTGACGGGCAACCTTTCCGTTGCTACTGGTGAGGCGACCAGCCTTATCAAAGACGAGAATGGTGCCCATCGGTGCCTGTGTCGCGGTCGCGGTGGTTATAGTGACGCTCTCAGAGAGTGCACACAAAGAAGAGAGGGCCTCCCCACGAAAACCAAATGTGAGGACAGAGGTGAGATCAGAGAAAGAGGCGAGTTTTGATGTGTGGTGTTTCAATGCTTTTCGAAGCTGATAATAAGGGAGCAGAAGAGGGCGTGACTGATGGTGGCTTACCGATAGACTCGTAATCTTCCGGTGCAATACCGCTCGCATTGTCAATAACCTCTAAGCTTTTTAAACCGTAGTCCTTAAAACGGACTTCTATAGTAGCCCATGTCCCAGTCAGGAGGTGTGTGGGGAGGGTAACAGACGAAAGGTCACCAACCGATGTTTGTTGCACCTGCATCGAGAGAATTTTCTACGAGTTCTTTCGCAGCAGTCTGTAGGTCTATAACAACCTGACCAGAGGTAATACGATGGGCAGACTGAGAGTCGATCGGCCTAATGACTCTCGCTGAGTTCTCAGTGACATTGTGTGGCATGACGCTTTTAGTAGAATGGAGAGAAGATGATCATTTGTAAGAAATGGATTTCGTTTGCTTAGTGTTTTACGACTGTGAGGGCTGTGTTGAATTAGTAGTGGACGTGCATGCGATATTACAAGCCTGAGGCAACGGCGTTTAGAGCGGTGTCACGGTACGTGTGCGTGATTACGCATCATCGTCACAAAGCACGTGATCACAGACCTCACAATACCGCTTACGGCAAATCACTGGCAAATCATTTGCCTAGCCTATCTCCTACCCATAGCCCGTCTACCTCAGGCGTTGGCCACACGATGACTACATCCCTGAACGAAAAATTGTCAACTGAGGAGAGGAAGGAAATCTGGGTCGAGTTACAGTCGCTCCGTCAAGACACACAAGCACTCCGCACAGAAGCATATCGCCTTCGCACCGCTGGCCGCCTCGATGCTACAGCGAACGAACGCTTGCGCGCGCAACAAACAGAACTAGAGCGTCGCGGGGAGGCTATCATCAAGCGGTATGTGCATCCCCTTTGTGAAAATTTCCTAGCTCAGACCTGGAAAAAAAAACATAGACTTTCGCCTGAACTCGAATGGCCGACTGGACGAGGATCAGGTACGTTTCCTTTCTGAACGAATAGATTAATAGCGCGATTTTATCAACTATCCAGACTCTCAGGCTGATGACGACTCGGAGATGATCCTCAAAGCATGACTAGCGCTAGCCAAACGATGTTTGGAAAACTGCAATTTCAGGTGAGTAATTACGAAATTTGAGTGTATACGCTCTGAAGCATTAACTGCAGGGCACGTAATAGCAGATGTACCAATAGTCACGTTATAACCCACAGAAAATGAACAGGACTGTCGCGACAAATGCGGCTGTTCGTAACCACAATCTCACCAGCACGGACATGCTGTAGTCTTGCCATCATCTGCATTTGGGCCTCGAAGTCCCAGAGGCTTGAAAGACGTTAACTCGCAATTGAGATACCCCCATAGAGCGAGCTGCGCGCCTTAGTCAAGCTTGTCGCAAGTGTCCCAAATAACTATGATTCTTATCTCGAACAGCCGTGGCGTCCCATTGAGTAGCAATGATGGAGAGGCTCGCGGTGACGAGAACGTTCATGCGCTTTGCTTCCGCAAAGCAGGGGACTAGATCGTGCCAAATGCACCGCCAGATCCGAGTACTGAGCAAAGTCAGGACATCCCCTCTGGTGCTGACTATCCCATGGATTTTTGAGTGAGTTCTGCGAGTTGCGGAAGACCAGGACGTTGATATCTTTGGCTCAGTACTTCGGAAATATCATACGCTCGGGTGTGGCACACAAAAGGGGTTGGCACTGGCAAATCTACTGGACCCAGGGATGACGTGGTGAGGTTTGCGTCGACCTTTTTGGGTCATGAAGGCTGATGTAGACCTTACCTCGTTGTTTCTCCCCGGACGGATTGATTGCGCGCTCGCCCCTTTTCCTCATCTCACTTCACCCAAAGGAATTATCCCTGCTTAGGGAAAGGGGTAGGGAACTGCTAAATCCACAAAGCCACGTGTGGACAGCAATTGGGGAAAGTATCTGCAGATTCAGGGATCAATGACAGTACAGATCAATGAGAGTACAGGTACCGTGCCTGAGTACACTGATTGTGCAGTGACTGTAGGGGTCAGCGGAGTTTCACGTCATAGGATCACACGCTCAGGCCTCTCGCTCCTCGACCCCCTTAGTCGCCTTTGAGAGGAGATGGTAACCTAGAAGTGTTTGAGACCACCCTACTCGCTGAACTGTGCGTCCTGTTTTTCATCGTGTAAACTCGGCCACTCAATCCGATCTCCGGTCCCTATTGCGAGGGTCTCTCCGACTCTGGCGTCAGGAAATCTCACCGGGCAGTACACGCTCCGGTGCTGATTCGAGCACGGCGATAGTCGCCCGAGACACAGCAACATGAGTACGTACACAGTACAGTGTGCTAGTTGGCTACATGTGCAGCTGATCTGAGTGACAAACAAAGTAACACGGCTTATCATAGCGCGCTCTACGCCGATCCGTCCAAACTCATCTACTGTATGGGTTTTCCCTCCGAGTCAAAGGAAGAAAACTTAATCACTGGTATGGCTGCGGCGACCATCAGATATACAACAGGAATCCCATCCGCAGACGCTTGGTCTTCATCAATCAAGTGATGAATGAATGAATGATCGGCTCGGTATTGAACTGCGTTCCTCATCTCTTTCTGGGGATTAGATAAGCCATGATCTTTCTGTCGGAGCTCTGCGATTGGGCTGCGTACAGCGCCAAGTGGCGAGGCCTTTGTTTTCATACACCGCGCGAAGCGATGGGATCGCCGCCGCGGCGCGGTCTGCACTGACTCGTCTCGGAAGAAGCGCAGTCCTTGGTAGGCAGGAATCGTAGGTTCCTACGTACAGTACGGATCATATCAACATACAACTAACTTACTGTAAGGTCGGCGTATGACTGACTGTACGTCATCGTATGTGAGAACTGATTGAATGATGAATGGATGGATGATGCAACCTGCCCTTTGAACTTACTCGATTAGGAATCACTACAATAGTACAGTACAGTAGGAAGGCAACGTACGGCGCGATGAATGCTGATCCGACTGTACTGGCAAGTAGTAAATAGGACGCGTCTCTGTGGGCCAGTTGCTGTACAATCAATTACAATAATAGCGGTGTTGTGTGTATGTGACATTAATAATTAACTTCTCTTCGCGATCGTACAGATCGTACATAGCAGTGAAATCTTTGATCTTTCTGGCTTCGTGGTGCGCTTCATTCTCGCGCTGCGCTGAATGGGGCCATGATGGAATCCATATACACCTGTACTATGCCGAGTGGTTGCCGTTTTTAAGAACCGCCGCCTGAACAGCGTCAAGTTAAATTAACTGTCAAGGCTATACAACACGTGCACACGTGCAGTCCACACTGCGCATCACCGCAATGTTTGCTTTTGGCGAAAAACGAGACTTTTATTTCTTCATTCCGGAGATTAAAACATACATAGAGCAGGGTACAACATGGTAAGATTGATCGGGAGGGGGGGGGCATTATTGGATATGAGGGTTTCCGTGGACATCATGTGGACAGCGTTTTCTCTATGAATTGCTGTCCCGTCCGTGGTATGACTGCAAAGACAATAACGGAATAACCTAAGTTGATAATGATGACAATGGCGATGATGGTAATTGTGGTTGTACAGTATATGGTCAGGGTCCTCGGGTGAATGCAATGATGAGACGACGAGATGAGATGAGACGGGAGCAAAAGATGGAGACGGAAGCAAAATATAGCACAAAACAAGTTGACTAGAGAAGAGCATAAGCGAGTGATAGAGAGCGACAAGAAGTGAGGTATGAGGTATGAACAGCAAGAACCATGAGTATGAGGAGAAGGAAGGAGGGGAAACCGTGTAGTGTGACGCATGCGGGACTCTACAGGAAATATAAGGGGACATTGTTATTCGTTCGCGGCAATTGCTGCAATGGCGTGAACAACATCGACGACGACAACGGCGACAACAAATTGGACGACGAGGACCGTAGCTGAAACTGAGTCTGGGTCTGGGCCTGGGTCTGGGTTCGGGTGTGGATCGGGCCACCACGAGCCTGGAACGTAGGCTGTGCTGGTTCGGGTGGCAAAGCGCGAGCAAGCGCATCCTGTAACTTCTCCCGGTGCTGTGCCTTCTTCTGCGGCGAGTAATTGCTATACTGCATCGGCCAACAGCGTTCGGATAACCAACGATCCAATACGTCTATGGTCCAGCGATAACCGCGTTGCAAAAAGCCGAGACGCAGTACGGCCGCACAGTCCTCCGGATCTTTCTTGGCGTATCGCACAAGCTTGAGTGCCACTGCCCATGGCCACGGCACGGCGACGAGTGCGAGTCCGCGCTCGTTGAAGATCGTTAGGGAAGCGTTTTGCTGTTGTGTTGAATCGTAGAAGATGGGATCGTACCTCTGGCCCTGTTGACTGTATGCACGTGTCACGTAGGTAGGTTGTTATGGGGACGTAGTGTCAGTTTGTGAATTACGGAGAGTATGAATGATTGGACGCACTCGAAAGCCAAAGGAAGCACAATGTCCGCATGATCATTCATCCAATCGGCGCCGAGGTTAAATCTGTATGCAGTCTCCGCGATGCAGCCCCGGAGTCGTTGCTCGGCATCTGGGAAACCAAGCGCACGATACTCCTTTACGAAAGAGCGGTGGATGTAGTCGACGTCTTGTGTGCTATCCCGGTGGGTGAAAGAAGGGTGCAGGACCATCACGGCGCCGCCGTGTACGACGAGGCGAACCTGTCGCCGGAACGAACGGTACAGACGCTCTGAGAGATCCGATAACACCTGCTTGAGGAGTACTCGGGTGAGAGGGATGTTGTTGACGGGTTTAAGAGTCGGAGCTACAGGTGCACTCGGTAATGTCAGGGTTGTAGTTGGTAATGTCACGACAACGGGAGAGGGTTGAAACGTCCACGCGGTGGATTGGGGGAAAGCATACAGCGCCATGTAGGAACGATGTCAGATATAATGAAGGGGCGGGAGGGAAGTTGGAGAAGGATGGTGGGGGTGTAGAGGCCGAGTGTGGACTCGTGTGATTTTTAAAGAAAAGGTAGAGGTGAGGAAGGGAAGACAATGAGCGGAAGCGAGATGAGAACCGGACTAAATAAAAAATGAACATGAGCGGCTACGACTAGGTGGTAGTGGCTGAGGAACCAGTCCCTATCAACTGTACGGTTGTGTGTCCATGTTCGTGGTTTGGTTTAGTCTATTGGTCTCTCGAACACGCCAACAAACAAAACGTGTGGGAACCCAGCGAACTGGTGCACCTTTTTGTCGGTGAGACACGGGCCGCGAATCCCGTGTAGTACTCCGAGACCGGTCTTTGTGCTCAGATGGGTTTGTGTTGTGAGACAAGTGTCAAGGCGCAAGCTGTACGTCCACCCAGGAACTTGACTCCCCGATTTTTTTACCACGCCTCTACTGTACAGCTAAATTAGGATATCTCTCCTGGTGTACTGTGGCGCCTTGGCCTTTGATGCCTCTCAGGGCTGCCATCCATTAACGCTCGAACGTGAGTAGTTTGGGAACACTGTATGTCCCTCCAAAGTAACCTACAGTACTGTATCCCGTTCCTTCATCTCTCCCCATCGATTACCTTCAATAGGCTCAATGCGTCCAACCATCCAAAAAGTAAGGACGTTTCGTTATGTTTCGAGCTTCTCGAGAACGACGGAAAACCTTAATAGCCGGTCCTCGCTTACTCTCGCCGCTTTACGATCACTTGCGCAGCCCAGAAACAGCCCCCTCTGTCGCTTACCCGTGGCTCCGGTCTTGGTTTCAGCGATACTAGCGAGCTTGTCTAGTTAACTTTTTGACGCCGTGTCTTTGGGATGACGGTGATACAGTTTGTTGAGGAGCTTACAGCCACCGAGCGTCGACACGTGGAAGGGGGCCCATTGTAAGCTGCGTCAGTGGCTTCTAGTAATGCAGCGCCTATGAATCGTGGGGAGACGTGCCGATCGCATCCCCCGCCACAAACCAGGACTTTACAATCTGGCTGGGCGCTCTAGTGCCTCGACCGCGGCCGATGTTCGTCGTGTGGTGAACACGAGGACTACCCACTTTGGCTTTAGTAGGCAGAGTCACCCATATGTACGGTTCTGAAAACGGGGTCCAGGGCGACGTACACATTCCTAGGACAGGGGATTTGTTGCTGTCCTAGGAACTTTGTTGAGTGTTAGATCTTGACCACCGAAGGCTTCTTTGGAAGAAGAGAAAGAGAAGGTCAAAAGGAAGATCACGCCCACCTTCAGCCACTGGTACGTACCATACAAGCTCAACATTACTGTAACACCATCCTCGTCTGTGGGGTGATCATTTCGGGTGGCGCCAGAGATCCTGTAGCTGGCCATATACGGCGCACAACAACGGCCAATGGCTGGTCCCAAACTTGGCGTACTGACTCAAGTGCGAGTGGAGGGAAAAGATAAGCCAGAGGACTTGCGAGTTCCACAAACGTGGCACGATTAGAGTAGAGTAGAACAGAGGGAAGCAGAACCACCCAATTTCCGGGAGTTTGTCCGCAAACCTCGGGCGGGCGTTATTGATGATCAGTCTATGACACTAGTACTCAATCAATCATAGGAACACCGCCATAAATCCGATGGCTAGGACAGGGTTAAGGGTGCAGGCCCGGGGAGGGGTACTGTGTTTTCATTTTGACGAGCTATTTTTATTTTATTTTTTGCCACAGCTGACTCGGATGAGTATGAGCGAGTCACTCGTACTTCCTACGAGACCTGCTTCGTGTAATGACTTAATTAATTTATGTGGCACCACCCAAAAAAACAAATAACACACTTCCTTGGCCGATCGCTTGTTTGATTTTGATTGATTTGATATTGAGGAGTAGTTGCTTTGGGAAACACGATACGGTACCCTGGACCTCTCACTCAGGAACAGCGAAGGACTAGAAGGCTCGTTTAGTTTCAGAGGGGGGCCTTGGGCCGATGGGGCCATCGGGATTCGGGACAACGTGTTTGCGGCGTGTCTGCCCTGCCACGTGTGGCGCGTGAGGCGCGTGAGGCGCGGTTCACAAGTTTCAGGCGCCGCTCGGACTTCTCGACTCGACCGACTACTTTCGGACATCTCGGTGCACAGACACTAGTACTTATCGTCTTCTTTTCTCGCTCGCTTAACCAGCAAGAACCCAACCCCCCCACTTTGACCTCGGCTGACCTGTCTGTCATGTCACAGGCCCCCAACTAAAAAAAAATAATGCATCGACGTACCCCTTTGTTTCTCCTTAAATTTCTTACGTTGATCCATCGCGGGCGTTATTATATTTGGTTACCGAACACAAGCTGAAATCCGGTGCGGTGCTGAAGGCAAGGCAAAGGAAGCGACCTTGCGAGCGAAGCGACAGCGACCTGTGCTGTAGACTGAAGCGCGGATCATTGAACATGAAATCATGAGACTATAGGGAAGGGTTACGTTACGTACGCGAAGACCTTTTTGCCCGCATCCCCGTACTCCCCGTCCTCGTTAGATGCTAATGTTGATCAATCCTTCGTATCATCATGGTGTCCAATGCTCGAATACAGTCTCTTATTCCCCGTACGTCAGTGTAATGATCGCTCTCAGCTACAGTACGATTGCTCCAAGTACTTAACTCCAATGATAGACAGCACCGATACGTTTTTCAGAGGAGTACCGCCCTACATGACTAAAGAGACCGGGTCCCGCTGCAACGTTTCACCGCTGACATACGTTTTCAAGATGCAAGATGCAAGATGCGCCAAAGAGTTCATCTTCGCCTTGCGCGGACTGTTATCGCTCGTATGGTAGTTTTACAACGACAAATTTAAAATGTTCAAACTGTATCTTTCCTCCACTCGATGTCTTTAAAAGACGCAGCGGACCACTGCCTACCATATCTACGTCGACCCCACCCAACGCAACTCAAGGCACGACTTTGAGCGCTGCTTCGAAATCGGCGATAATATCCTTGATGTTTTCAATCCCTACCGACACCTGCATCAATCAAACATCACACCGTCACTACCACTGATTCCCAGGCTGTGCATGAATAGAGAAGGACAAACCCGGATGAGGTCAGGGGATACTCCAGATGCCAATTGCTCCTCCTCGTTCAGCTGTTGGTGGGTCGTAGACGCAGGATGGATCACGAGCGTCTTTGCATCGCCCACGTTCGCGAGGTTGCTCGCCAGCCTGAGCGAATCGACGACCTTGCTGCCCAAAGTCACATCATCACCACCCTTGACACCAAAGTTCAACACGCCGCCGAATGTGCCCTCCCTAAGTATCTTGAGAGCCAGCTGGTGTGAAGGGTGAGATTCAAGGCCCACGAAGGAGACCCAGGCGACTTTTTCGTGTTGCTCGAGGAATCGCGCGAGAGCCAGTGCGTTATCCGAGTGGCGCTGCGCGCGCAGCGACAGCGTCTCCAGGCCTTGCAAAAGGAGGAACGCGCCAAATGGGTTGAGGCAAGCGCCCAGATCACGCAGTATTTCTATACGTAGCTTCACGGCGAATGCGATTTTCCCGAACGTCTCTGAAAACTTGATGCCATGGTAGCCTTCGGCGGGAGAGGTGAAAGAAGGGAATCGGCCAGAAGTCCAGTCGAAATTTCCTGAGTCATGAAAGTCAATACTACACTGTACGTACGAGAGGTTGAGGTCGTCTACTCTTACCCGAGTCGATGACTACGCCAGCGATGGTGTTACCGTGACCACCGATCCACTTGGTCGCGCTATGCACGACAATATCTGCGCCGTGCTCAATGGGACGAATTAGATAACCTGCCAATTGCACCCGTCAGGGGTAAATTCCACCGAGATGAGATTAGGTGCGCATACCACCCATGCCAAACGTATTGTCGACGATCAGCGGGACTTTGTGCGCGTGTGCAACCTACAACCCATCTCAATACAGATACGGGTACATTTACGTACAGATCGCACACCTTAGCTATCTCACTGATCGGACAGACATTGTATTTGGGGTTTCCGATTATCTCTACGAATACGGCCTTGGTTTTCTCATCAATAGCCGCAGCAAGTTCGGAGGGGTCATCCGAGGCGACAAACTTGACCGTAATCCCAAATTTCTTGAGAAGCACTACAAGTATGCAAATCATCAGATCCAGAAGCACATACGGAAGGGCGAATAATTTGCAGGAAAGTTAAAGATCAGCTACCTTTGAATTGATTGTACGTCTGGGACGATCAGAGCCAGTTAGCTACTCGCAGGAAGGCAAGCAGGGGATCACTTACTCCGCCGTATAGATAGGACGTGGAGACGATATTGTCACCTGCACTTGCGATGGCACCGATGGTCATAAATTGTGCCGCCTGGCCACTGGAGGCTGCTACGGCAGCCACGCCGCCTTCGAGTGCAGCAATGCGCTTTTCAAAGACGTCCTAAGGGTGTGGTTTTCAACGGTGCTCAAAAAATAATATAAAAAAAAATAGCAGCAGGCGAGACAGGCAAACGTACTACAGTCGGGTTCCCAATACGAGAGTAAATGTTACCGAATGCACGAAGGCCAAATAGATCTGCGGCATGCTAAATGGAACATGTACATGACCCCATGAGAATCATCATCATGCCACGACGCTTTGCGAATGACGTACAGCGGAATTATTAAAGACAAAAGAGGTGGATGCGTAGATGGGTGGTGCACGGGCATTCGTGGCCGAATCTACATCCTGCCCAGCATGGAGTTGTAGTGTCTCGAATTCAGGAACTCTGAAAGGATGACGACAATATCAATGAATGATGAATGTAGGAATAATAGGGATCGCTGTCGTCCCTACCTGTAAAATTGTGAGGCCATTGAAGAAGAGGAGAGGGCGATGATTTGATCCCGGGTTTGGTGACCCCTTTAACCAAAGCTGCGAAGTACTTGGCAAAGCATGGAGCACGCAATTTTGCGTGATCCAATCACGGATGCTGTGACCACCACCACGGTGTTGTAGCCCCGCATACAGCCACATCGATCCCGTACGGTACTAGTATGGGAGAAACAATGAGCTGTAGGCGCAGCGAGATTTTATGGGACCTATCTTCACAAAACGAGAGGGGATAAGTGTAGTAAGTTACTTTTTCGGTGTCACCGGCATTACGTCATGTGGCTCTTTACTCAACCACGACCTGGAGGTCCCCGTCGGCATTTGCCTTCGATAGAATTGAATTTTAACACGAACCGCGGCAGAGGAGACGGCTACCTGTTTCTGTACAGCACTTGATTCTGCCAAGATTTCTAGGGGGATGTCGCCGTCATGTGCCGTTCTCTTATGACCCAATTTCTGCGTTCGGAAATTATTGTTGGTATTGTCCAACCAAACGCGAGCATTGGAGCTTTTGGAGCACGATCGGTATCTGACTAACTCTTTACGGGAATGTTCATTCCATTCCAGATAACGCCGTTGGACACTCGTTGGATCTGGTTACGTTACTTCGAAGACCGTGATGATATGGAGCGTTCATGATGATCTACATGGGTAAAAAATCAATCCTTCTGGAACAGCCACATTTCTTCTCTTTTTCTTATCTTGCCTCATGCGCTTGCAGGTATTCTACCGCAGGGCCGTTGAGCGAGGCCAACTCTTGCTCTCGAATCCGTTAACGCCCATAATTACGTCTTCTTTGTCTTCGACAATCACCCAATACATCGGCAGTGATAAAAGGTGACTCGTGGAGCCGACGCTATATCGCGTTGACGGGTCCGAGACTTCCAGGCAATCTCGTGCTCAGGCCCTTTCGTAACACCGGCTCGAGGCAGCCTTTCTCCCTGTCGCCGGGTGTGAGGTCCACTTCTCGGAAGCCCGAGAACATCGCTCAATGATCGCAGAGATGCATTCCTGTGCAACAACTTCTGGATCTGAGGCCGTCTTCGCTCAACTCGTGCAGAAGTATCCGGGATGTCAGTCTCCGATTAGTCAGCTCCGCTAACCAAAATCGTATCAAATTGCACCTCCCACTAATACCTTCCCTCACGTCTGACCTTTGTCAGGTACAGCCGGGCTCTTTGCGTTCCATTACACCTGTCTATGAAGCTTGTATAATGTAGCCCACTACTTATTGCGCGACTGAGATGAGAGCGCACACGGACTCGGGCTCCCTCTCTCCCTCTCTTGCTCCCCCTCCTGCTAAAGCACAACATGTCCACGTCCATCCCGCCCGAAGAATCCACGTCCCACGTGCATCATGATTCCCCGGTGGGCACGACACATACCGTGTTGTCTGTCCTGGAGCAAGCCACCTCACGAGAGGGCCGACCAGATTCCACCCCGGTGTCAACGGTCATTGGCACCGCACATGACATGCTTCATCGGTTGACTTCGTCTTCGCCCTCTACCCCTCATGCTCACGATGCCCCATCACCTGAGGCCCTACTTGACGCCGCCGCCGGCTCTGCGACACCTACTGTCCTGGGTGCTGCACAAAACATGATTTCTAGGCTGACTTCGTCTTCTACTCACCATGCTACCCCCCATGCTACCCCGGCACTACCACCTCAAACCCAGAAACCTGTCCCCGATCTACCATCACAAGAACAGCCGGCGGCGGAGGTGCCTTCGCCCACGGAAGGGCCACAACAACGTGGGGCCGAACCGACTGGCCAGGGTCAGCCTACTACTACTAGATCGATCTCGTCTAATGGCGCGGGACGCGCAAATACGCCACCACGTGGGACTGCGCGTGTCACGCGGTCATACCCAGCACTACCTGAAGCTTCTCACCCGCCACGCCCCATACGCGTATCCCACATCCATCGCCGCCCAACCGGACCCTATGCCGACAGCGAAACGGCATGGCATCCTTGGGATGACCGAGATCCTGTACGTTCGTTCTTCGATGATCACTTCTCACTGTCATTGGCGGCTGATTGTTTCTGCCTGGGGTGCCTTCTCAGTACCGCGAAAAGACTGTTGGTCAGCGCATAGACCCAACCGTCACCGCGGCGAGAACAGAGCTTTCCAAGGCCAAAAGGAAAGGTGAGTAGTGAGATATGCACAGGCGATCCTTTCTATTAACACCCGTGCCCACTCTCTGCAGCAAAGTTGACAAACTGGGCGCAAAACATTGCCCTCGGTGTACAAGTCCTAGTCGGTGCGCTCACCACCGCTCTTGGTGCAGCACTAAGCGGTAAAAATGTACGCGATATATCAAGACTTGCTCTATCCCAAAATTCGTTCTAACAACATCGATGCTAGACATCTATTGCGGTCTCACTCCTCGGCGGTATATCGACACTGGTAGCATCGTATCTGGCGCGCATGAAGGGAACGAATGAGCCACAAGCTTCGAAACTCCGTGCCCAAACTCTTGATCATTTTTTGCGTGAGATTGAGGCATTCGACCTTGACCATGGACACAAGGTCGGGGACAAATGGGACGACAAGATCAATGGTTTCCGCTTTGGTTTGGAAAAGATACTCGGGAACCATCCCGGAAGTATCACGGTCAATCCGGAGACTGGTAAAAACCCTAATCAAGAAAAGTGGAGAGCGGGTGTGGATCCCGGTATAGGACCCAGTGGAAATGAGAACGGGTGAGTGTGAAGCGTTTTGTCCGGTGTCAAAGATTCATTCAAAGCGGCCAACTCTCGGCAGGAAATATCCTATGGATATGAATGCTAAATCAGGATTCATGATGGTATAGCGTTACGACATCGTGTGTTCCCCTGCCTGTGTGTTCCTTTGTCTGTTCCGTCCGATTTCCGTGCAAGAGTCGGAGTGTTTTGTGTTGGTTTTCATAATGCCATTTATACCACATTGTTAATGACTTACTCTCCTAACGTCCCTACTCGCCATTTCTAGCTGTATTTTCTCGGAATGTTCTTTGATATGAATCAAATGCTTTGCATCATGTTGACGAAAATTTTTTGCTACGCAGTTCCTTAATGATGGGGAAGCATCCGAGTCGCTTTGCTCTTGAAACAAACCTTGATCACAAGAACCGATATGAGTCCGAGTCGGCACTTGTTGAAGTGCCAGAACCTGAACTCGTTGGTATTACTGTAATGATCATGAGACCTCACCGGCCTCACCCCCGAACTCCGGATTTGCAAGTGGGAAAGGCCCACGCTAGCCACGCCCAGGGCATTACCTCACCGCCTCACCTATATCCCAGCCAAGACCTGTCACGATGGCATTATGAGAAATTGGGAATCATCATATGGCCTTTCCTGACAATTAAACCGTGGGAGTCTCCACTCTAACAGCAAAAGTCCCTTATTCAAGTACACCCGGCAGCGGTTACTAATGTGGAAATGCCACTGTATTCTGAGCCTGAGCTGAAGCAAGAGGGTTCATTGTAACTTATCGGACAGTGGTAGTGGCCGAAGATCTTTCGGTTCCCCTCTCTAGTGTTCAACATCGGATCGTATGCGGACTATGAACGGACGCGCGCGATAGTATTCTCCCACATTCATTGACCCCGGTGGAGATAAAGGGTTGATCTGTCCAAGCGTCGAACTTACTGCCAGTGTCAGCCATCCCATGTGCAAGAAAAGACGAAAACGACATCAGAACATCGTGATAGTGGTATTGATTAATGTACTGACATACCCACATTCATACCCGCACTAGTACTGGCGCTCCGGCAGAATTTCATTTGATCAAGTTTGGTTATCATTATCGTTGATTGATCTGATTTACAGAACCGGCAACCCGTTTACCGGTATAGTGCTCCGGTAACCGGTCAACACGCAGCAGTTGTCAAACATTTCGGCTTTCTATTTTCTTTTCTCCCGGAATATACGAGGACAAGTACAAACCATTTTCGAACACCCATTGCGTTGTCCAATCAACCCCATCTCATCGCCTTACCAGCGCCGGGTGGCCTTATCCCCATGCATCGACGACGGCTTGATGATACGTCCTGCCCCGTCCAACTCGTATCGTTTCCGTTCGCGATACTGTACCGCACATGGTGGTGGTGGTGTCGTCACCGCGTCCTCGTGGCTGATCTGCTGTTGAACGGCGCTACGGCCTACAGATAACATCACAATATATTTTAGCCTTCTACAGTACGGAACTGAGGCGGAACTGCCACCGTTGTCACCTGTCGTCCCCCCCCTCTGTGAAATGACGGCGTTGAACGGGCTTTACAATACCCGTCGATACGTGCGTGCCCTCACGTCGCCCCGAATAGCCGAATAGTAGTACTGTACCGGTAATTTGCAAGTGCCAGCGAACGAGCAGACGGATTTTGTGGACATCTGGTCCGCCTTGGCCCGCTGGGAGGTTGCCCACGGATTAAAATAAAATATTGTCCAAGGTCTCGGGGCATACTGTATAGTGTACAATTTATCCATTAGTCTTCTTGCACCACTCTCCACCTCTCCCGTGGCACCAATCGCGTATGGGCTAACCACTGCGGCGGCTACCGGAAATTCCGATGCCCGCTTTCCGAGGGAATCCCGGGTGTGTAGTAATTTCCAGCTCTCTACACCATATCATAGAAACTTACTGTGAGGAAATCTCCTCATTTGCGGATAGTATTTGTCCCGCGTATCGGAGTGATATCTGGTGAAGCGTCGTGTTCTTTCATACGACATCCTTTACCTGAGCCACGCTTGCGGTGCTCGTCGTCGTCGTCGTCCTCCGGTATTATGCGTAAGGGATTGCGGAATCGCCTTACCTCATGTTCATTCGAGCCGACTGTCGACCCGAGGTAAGTACGGGTGAGTTTCAAAGCGAAGCGGCGAGCAGAGAGGTGCGCCGCGGTGACGGGGCGACGCAGGGCGGCTCACACGCAAGGAAGAACAGAAGTTTATTCAAGCGCTCACTTCGATGCGTACTAAAGCATCGCTTCTTTAGATCAAAGTTAACTACAGTAGTGAAAGGCAATAAAAAAAAATGTTATTGTGGAGACCGCACAGCCTGGCACTGACCGTACTGACTAGTACCTAGTCATTCTGTCCATCCATCCATCAGCAAAATAACTTTATCGGCTTTATATACTGTATCACAAATAGTGCTACTGTATCTACTAAATACTGCATTATACAATTGACTGTATATACTACTTTTTCACAGGCTCGCCACCATACTCAGACAACAGTTCAGCCATCTCTGCTTTCCCATAATATGATGGGGTCTTGCCACTTTTGTTGCGCACATTGACATTTGCACCGTGCTCCAGTAATAATCGCGCGCCTTCGACCTGATCGCTCATCGCTGCATAGTGAAGTGCAGTGTCGCCCGCGTGATCCCGGGCATCAACCAGTGCCCCACGTTCGAGTAGCATTCGAGCAAACTCGACATGACCCTGGAATATCGCTTTGGTTAGAACACTAGTCCTGCTTAGAGCATTGACATCTGCGCCACAATTGAGTAGAAGTTGCCCAGCTTCGAGTTCCCCATTCCACGATGCTTGGCACAATGGAGTTTCGCCATTCCTGGACCGGTCATTTATGTCTGCGCCATGCTCGATTAATAACGACAAAATGTCCGCATGTCCTCCTGACGCTGCAGAATGTATCGGAGTCACCGCAAACCCGCCTTTGGCATTTACGTGCTCTGGATGTTCGGTGATGAGGTGCTCTGCCAAGTCACGAAACCCGAGCCGTATGGCGTGATACAGGGGGACTGCGTTAGGTTTCTCGGGGCGCTCGGTGGACATGAACCGATCCCATTCGTCGTTAATCCAAAGCCAAGTCGCAAAGTATGGCTTGTCTGCATCAAAAAGACATTCCATCCCATTCTTGATCCGTGACGATACATTCTCTACTCGTGCATGCGTCGGCCAGTACTGAGCCGCGTATGGGGCCAACGGGAAATCCTTGATGCTGTTACTGCCAACACACTCGTCTAATCGGAAGAGAACCCCAAGGCATGCTCGTGCAAGAATCGTATGCGCAGCCTCAAGTTGAATGTGATAGCGCGAGACATCTCGCACGGGCTCCGCAAGCCGGTCCACCGTCAAGAACTCCTTGACAGAGAAATGCGAGAATTGGACCACTCGCAACTCGCTGTCCTTGTCCTTCACTATCATGACCAAGCTTGAACATGCCGACATCACTGCTTCTTCTTGATCCTCCCACCGCCAGCTTGGATTTAGCTTTGGCATACCTTCCACACTGAAGTCAAAAGCCAGCACTTCCGCAAGTTCCTCGACCCGAAGTGGGCGAACGGCCACCACCAGACATTGCAACAATCGGTGTGCATGTCCTCGGTTAGGCTTCCTGATCTCCCTCAGTATCCGCTCGTATGTCTCGTCCAGGCTCTCGGGCAACTCTTCCATTATACGCCGGACACTTGGTGGGAAGCAATGTCTCAGGACTTCCAATTGGCAGAACACCCATCTGAACCTATTTCAGGTTTTAACATTCGCATAAAACAGATGGCAACACCCTTACATTCCACATGCTTTTTCCGACAGCGTCTTGACAACCAGATCCTTGTCTTCCTCCCTCCATCTCCGCATCCGTTGGTTGGAGCGAACAAAAGATGCCACATAGTTCGTAATATCTTCCTTTTGTCCACTTTCGTCATGAAGGGACACAGGGCATTCGGTTAAGGGGTTGAGAACAATCTGAATGTCGTACTCTGGCCGACTCGTGACACAGATGTGGACATTTGGAAGATGAAGGCCGACAAGTTCCTCCACCAGCTCGAGGACCTCCTCTCGAGGTGATGGAATGGTAGAGGTAATTGGACACTCATCGAGAGCATCCATAATGATGTAGGTAGGTCCCCGCGCCCCAACGATGAGCATTTCTTTAAGACATTCGACCATTGCACGATCACTGGGCTTCCGTTCTCCACGGTCATGTGCAGAGTACAGTTTGGAGAGTATGTCATGGCAGGGATCGGACCGAGAAGAAAGTTGAATGAGGAGGGATGGAAGTAAGTTTTGAAGTCTTTGTTTATCGACATCCCTGAAATCAAAATAGAAGTAGGCGAGCGAAGCCATCCCAGCATCGTGCAAGGCTATGATATTTTCTATGATCGAGGAACTGAAAGTAATGTGTTGGTTGGACAATGGAAAAGGGAAAAGACGAAGAAGGACAAACCAGAGGACACTCTTCCCTGCCCCAGCTAAAATATGAGAGATGGTCAGGGGTCGTCGCATTGCTCAGGCCAAGAGTAACACACGTTTTCCATGCACCCACAAGAAGGAGCCAGCGGATTTCCATTAATTGAATATACTTCCTTGAGAAAACCACTGGGCGGTACCGTCGTGATGAGCTTTGCATGCAATGTTATGGTTGGTGGATGGATTTGGGGGCGAGAGCCATCGAATAAGGTTGTCTCTGAGCCGATTCCCTGTGAAGGTGTCTGAGCCCTCGGAATGATGATCAGGGTTTGGAGAGATAACGAACGGTTGGCCTGGTCTAACTTGTCGTCAACACTTTGAACCTTGTCGCCAACATCTTGAACGTCGCCGCGGGCATCTTGTACCTGGTTCTCAACGCCCCTCACTCTATCGTCGACGCCCATTACTTTCACATCAACGCTGTGTGTCATCTTCAGTTGCTCCGCAGATGCCATCCGAGCTTCTTCTTGTGTCAATTTGTCCAATCTCTCCAAGCTGTCCTCGATGTCTCTGTTTCCGATCAACTTCTTGAAGTATGTTTCTGAATAGCCTGTCAGTCAAGAAGGGTAAAATAGTTGCAAAATCAACTCACTCAACCGTCCACACTTCACTTCCCTCGTCGTGACCGCAAGGGTCGTCAATACCTCAACCATAATCTCAACAATCATGTCCGTCATTGCTGTAGTTGGTTTGATGCCAGTATATATCTCAAGGCGGCGGAAGAAATGTTCAATGCGGTTAAAGATGTCGATAAGTTTGTCTTGGATAGCACTCGCATCTTTGGCCGCCTAGTGCCCCTCGATGTCAAAATAGGCCGCACAAGAGAAGGATGCAGGGATACCGACCGAAAGTAGAACGCCGATGCCACTAAAGATCACAATTGCCGATGGGAATGCCTGAAGACAAATATTAGAGCTGAAATTCTTCGTGACGGAATAACTGATATTCACTAGTCCAGCACCTTGGCCAATGGTCTCTGAAAATGAATGCAAGACATTCACGGTCGGGGCAACCCATTTTGTGAGACCGTCATCGTGACTCTGGGATAGGTCGGATGCGGGGACTTGCTCTCGAAGGACGGTGAGGATAGCCTCGGGGGAATCGCAGGATTGAAGGCTAGGAAGGAGCGGATGCGAGGTTAGGTCTTTCTTAGTTTTATGTTTGTAAGATTTCAAAGCGGCGTCGAAAATGGACGCAAAGTTGGAATGCGTGGTGGATGTGGAGGGAGCAGCGGACATGATGGATCGTAGAATAGAGGGCGATAGCTGGTGATGGGCGTACGACATTAAGGGACGTCGATAAGTAGGCGCCTTAGCTTGCGCCCTCAGTATCACCAATCATACACATTCATACACGATTACAATACCCTGCAAGCAGAGTTACTGATGTGCTGATGGCCTGTATGCTGTCTTACATTTCCTGACCCATCTTAGAGCCGCCGTCTTTCTAATCAAATATCCTTTAATCCCGGTTTTCGTTCTGAATGCGCCTCTGTCCATCTGTTCATCATTGCTAACCCAATTCACAGGGTTCACCCATCTCTGAATCTTTGTCCCCAAAAGGTGTTTCAGGGTCCAGGACGGCTGTGCTACAGTATATGGTGGGAACCACCATCAACTGTGCTGGCTGGCGTCGCAGTGGACTCGGGTGGAGCCGGCTGCTGCTAATCTCCGGTCCCCTTTCAACCTCCTCCTCCATCTCGTTCGACTCTAGTACTCGCGAAGAAGGCCGATGAGAATGTTCCCATCTGTGGTGGCTGCTGCGACCGCGGCGATAAGAATGTAGATAGGGGGATTGGGGGGAAGTTGGTTTTGGAGTAAGAGGACGTGATGAGACAGACCGGGATGGCCCCTGCCACTGACGGTCTTCGTCATCATCAGAGGTCAATGATGTCTCCATTGGCGCATAATTGTCGACCGCCATCTCGCCGTCCACATCTTCCCTGTCTGTTTTCAATTCGTTTTCCTCTTCCTCCTCTTCCGTCTCTCCCTCTCCCTCAACCACCACCTCCATCTCACCCCACTTGATCGCCCAATCTCGCTCCGATTTCCTTTGCACCCTATTGACTCGCACATCGCATTCACGACGTAGCGCCTCGATCCGCGCGCGCAACGCGCGCAGGTCCTCTTCGTACCCACGCACGATCTGCACTCGCCGTATGCGACCGGCTTCTGCAATGCGTCTTGCTTCCACGCGCTTACGAGCTGCTTGGATCTCTTCTGATGTTTCGGAAGGGCCTTGCACACGATACCTGATTGCACGCTGCCAGTCTTCTTCCGAGTCCTGTGCCGCCCTGGGCGGGTACAGAGTTATAGGGCGCGACTCGACGGTACCCAGCTCGTTCTCTGGTTCGCCTATGAGGATATCATGTCCTCCTTTGCTTGGCAGTACGCCATCGGTACTGGTGCTTTGACTTGTACCCTCGACTTGGCCTTCGGGTTCATTGGCGCTCTGGTGTCCCCGACGACCCTTGACGTTCGGTCGCAGGGTGTACCTGTGTGACATGACTGGGCGTGTGATGTTGTTTGAAAAGTTGGAGAGGGTATGAAAGGCGTAGTGGGAGGTGAGTTTGGTGCTCAGGCTTCTTTCACTTGGAGATGAACGAGATGAGGTTCGTGGACACGGAGCACCTAGCAAGGTCGTTTATACCTGGTCGTATCTCTCGCTTTGATTTGCGGATGTGGTCTCAAAGTGGCATTCCTTTTCCTCCCAGGACCGTGCCACAAAAAAACCACTGCAGCCGTTAATGCATGCTATCCTTTTATGGGCTTGGCATCCGATGCCACAACAACGATAGACTAAGCAATCAACCACAAAGGTGAGGTGCGTTTGTGGCTCAGTTGGAAATGGAATAGCTCATTCATGCATCGCTCAGGCGGTCTGTCACACTTGACCTCATGTATGTCAAGCACAATGTCAAGATCTTTGTTGTTTTGTTCTAGTCATCGCCCGGTAAACAAGCACGCCCACCAATTAGAAAACCGGTTTGTGTTCGCAGTACAGTAAATCCCCTCGCTGCTCCAATACTTCGCGGTTTTGAACAGCTCTTTCCACCCCGACAGTAGGGCCGCAGTTTCGACCTGAAAGCCGTGATTTTTGCCACGTAGATCACGTATGTGAACACTTCAAGTTGGCCCCCCAGCTGCAAGGAACCAGCGCCGCGGCGCATGTGTTGTTTACCTCTACTTTGACTTGCAGCCCTGCCTGGCCTTTGGCCTTTGGAGGAAAAAAGGAAATGACGG
>QFEZ01000441.1:168326-186688 GCA_003316425.1 Russula lepida | reverse complement strand
ACGAGCATTTTCACTGCGAAAATGATTCTAGTAGATGTATTTTTACTCGTCGCAAAATATCCACACTCCATTAGGGCCTAAGATTTGCATCTCCGTTCAATCTCTTTGCAGTGATGGACCTGCTTCGGTGAGTAAGTACAACAATGAAATGAGAAAGCGGGAATCATTGTCCGTAAGTGGTTGATTCCCGTACAAGATACGGGTAGAGAGTAGTCTTAGTGTTTGAAGTGTATCAGAGATCAGTTTGGTCAACGACATTTTGGAAGACGATGCAAATCTCATGATACGACGATCGTGAACTGCTGACCCAGAGGTCTGAGTCTCAGGTCTGATTCGGAGGGTGCTATCCTCCCTCGCTTGAGAATGGTTTTCTAGAACACGCCTATGTTTGGCCCATAATATCCGTAGCCTTCCCCGCCGCGAGATCATATTTAAGCGACACAGAGGGCAACGCACTTCAGAGGACATCTTGCCTGATGATGTCCGAAACCCGATATTTACTAGTAGCCTTCTTCAAACCTCCACGCCCAAAATATCTCCGATCTGCACAGCCAATCGAGTCCGTATAAGGGAGTCATAGAGTATGAATATGGATAAGTTAGGAATAAACTATACCCTATCTAACATGTCTACGAGTACTCGGTAGTGGAAGCGCCATGATGAGAGAACGGTGAGAGTATGTGAGCGGCCTCTTATCTGATTATCACCAGGATTAGACAAACCGATTATAAAAATATTGTCACCAATATTACCGGTGCCGGTGACAAAATTGGTATAGTCGATTCGTCTAGTATATTAATATTGCTACATGAAGAGTGTGTATGCATCGAACGCATCCTGGCGGTGTACATGTGCCAAGCGATAGCCCCATCCGGGACTCGTTCAGCTTATCGAAACGGAGGCAAAACAGTGCTATACTCGCGCTCTGGGAATTACGATCCTACGCCCGTCTACAAACAGATGAGTATTAAAAACCAGAAACAGTAAACGGACTTACCTGGCAGAAGCAACGTTGGCCCTCGTCCTACTGTATCCTTCTTCAAAACGAAAACTATTTTTGACTTTTTTTTTTGGTAAGTTTGAATTAAATCCTGCCACGTCATCAAAGCACAATATACGTGTGAGCAGTTTACTCAAATCGCACACATGCATATTGTGTGTACGGTTCACCCCGCGCAGATGGACTACAAAAGATATGGAATCGCGATCTGTGGGCGCGACGATGATATCCTAACATACATCGAACATCGAACGGTCAGGTTAACCACATGGAATGGCTGTAATAGATATTAGCTAGTCTATCGATGAAACAGTCAATAATGTTTCGCAATAACTATGTAATGTCTCGTGAAGACCGGGAATTGTTGAGGGTACCGTCCTCCCATCGCTTGAGAATGTTTTTCTGGAAAATGCCCATGTCTGAACCCTCGAATATCCGTAGTCTCTCCAGTCGTCTCTCACGAAGTTTATTCTTTGGTAACATGCCCGACACTGCTCTGCGGATGATCTGAGAACCTTCCTTGTCAAGAGATCGTGGTTTGAGCGACACAAGAGAGACGCACCTCATCGGGCTTCTTGCTCATCATGTCCCTGTATTTAATCTCCTTCAAGCCTCCAGGGTAAAGCGTGTGTTTCCTATACAGAATTTGATCCGCCTTCCTCCCTGTGACTTTAACTTCTCTGGCATTCGTCACGACCACATAGTCGCCGCAGTCGACTATCCTACAGTCACGTTTCCGGGCTCTTAAACCAAAAAAAAGAAGAAAAACACACCACTAGGGTCGTAAATCGGCTTGTGCTTCCCCATAAGCACGATCGCTATTCTCTCCGCCAATTTTCCAAGGATACGGTCTTTCGCGTCGGCATGATGCCATACGCGTGCATAGGCGAGGGCAGTCTAATAAGGTCATCTGAACCAATTCAATATGAGTGTGGGAGGAAGCATACGTTGCCTATTGCCTGGGACATCAAGCTTGAAAAGTTGGCTAGTTATACTGCAGAGCCTGGCGTGGCGTTGGTGAGTCGGCGGTTGCCGCCACATCTACATCTTATCTTATCAAACCCGAGAAACCCTATCCTATGCCGGGGCTGTCTGCGTCATGGGCCGGCACCATCCGTTGTGCCGCTCTCTTACTCTTAAACCTCGACCACCACCATTTCCCCCTAATGCTCCCTATCAGCCTCTTTGCATACACAAGGCCATTATTCGGGCCTATCGTACGGCAGTCGGGGCTCAAGGTTTTGCCGCTGCGCTCCTTTGGCAGTATCGGGGCACGACCGCGGATTCAAGTACTTCGAAACCGCCCTCTCAACGTCTTTACCAAACCATCCCAACAGCCGTCACGAGGCATCGTCGATTCTGCGGTTGTATCTCGTCCATCACAGACGGAGGCTTGGAGGCGATACGCGATCACAGCTGTATGTTGGATCCGCCTCACGTGCTGCCAGCGGAATGCCCACTAAACGTATCTGCAGGCCACGGTCGCCGGTACCATCGTTGGTGTAGAGGTGTTTTTGAACAGAGACACGCGAGATAGCCTCACCGCAGCTGAGCGATCGTACCTTCATGATTCTTTCAAGTACACCGGTGGCGGGCTCGTCCTGACGGCGCTGGCGGCTCGCAGCATGTTCAGGGCTGGGCTGCCATTCCGCATCATGTCCGCGAATCCTTGTAAGCACGTTTAACACAGAGCTTGAGAGACGCCATTCACACCTCGCAGGGCTCGTGCTTGGTGTCAGTCTTGTCGGCAGCATCGGTAGTATGATGGGAGTGTATTACACCTCACCGGAGAACTCCACTCAAAAACATTTTTTTTGGCTGGTTCGTTTTTTACTTTCTCACTTGCAGAACATGCTTCAAAGACGACCTACCATAGTCTTTCAACGCATGCCAAGCCGCAACACTCAGTCCACTCTTCTTTCTCAACCCGGCTATTCTGTCGCGAGCGGCATTGTACACGTGCGGCGTTGTAGGCTCCCTTTCCTACATTGGAGCTACTGCGACGTGAGTGTCCTGTATTTTTTCTTATAGTATCCATCTGAATCATGTCTCAACAGAAATGACAAATATTTGTACATGGGCGGCCCACTGCTTGCTGGCGTCACTGTTGTTGCATTGACCTCGCTGGCACCCATGGCTCTTCCTCTCGGTACACGTGCCTTGGCTATTACCGAATCTATCTCCCTATACGGTGGCCTTGCTGTCTTTGGTGGCTTCATGCTCTACGAGTATGTCATCAGCTTCTTCCGGTTTGGACCGGCGACGTACTTGATCTGTCCTTCCTTTGCAGCACGCAAAAGATTCTTCATCATGCCCGCCTGGCTGAGCGCGGACTCGCCGCCCGTGATCCAATGAAGGAAGCAATCGGTCTTGAGCTCGATATGCTCAACATCTTGTATGTCTTACCTCATTCTTCGGCTTCCGACAGCTAACTGCACCACATTTTTCTAGTGTTCGTATTGTCCAGATTCTCACTATGCAAAACAACAGGAGGAAATAAGTTAACGTCTAGTCTGGTACCCAGTAAAGTAGTCCCTGTGTATGATTCAAGTCTACTCGCGTCCCCTATTTTCCCTTCTTGATGACATTGCCCTGGAACTGGACTACCGGCTCAGTTCATATTAGGTGATATGAGCGTGATGATAGATTAAGGCTTCATGGGCCATTGATCTATGAGATCTAGGCTATCCACTTCCATTTACCCTTGGTCCTTGCATCGAACCACCTCACAAACACAACGCATACCCCCGCTGCTATTAGTAACGCCGCATCATATCCAGCTACTTTATCAAAGCTCTTTATCAGTTGTGCTGGTGGATCCAGGAGCTGGCCTTGTTCTGGGTGAGTACCCAGAAGGGCACCTGCGATAGGTGCCCCCATTACCGCACCAAGGCCACGTACAAAGTAGATGGCGGCGTTCGCAGAAGAGTAATGCTCTGTCCCATAAATTTCTGCTATAGTAGTAGGCAACAGGGAGCTGTAGCCTCCGGAGGCCATACCATAGAGAACAACGAATGCGAGAAAACGCGGTTGTGAGGCATGAATCCAGAGAGTGATAACCGAAATGCCTGAGAAGATGACCTGCATGCGGCAAGCGATCAATTGTTAGATTTAATTACTGGAAACGGGAATATCCGAACGTACGCAACCAACCAGGGTGTTTTGCCGTCCGACATAGTCAGCTAAGAGCCCCATAGAAACGCGTGATGCGCTGTTGACACCGTTGTTCAGGGCCAAGAGCATGCTGGCCATGGTAGGTGAGAAGCCGAGCACATAAATTGAGTACGTGGTCAGATAATACAAGGGTATTATGTTTCCGGCAGCCTGAAAGAACGCCGCGAATAACTGGAAGGATGTTGAGTGGGTGGGTGGGAGTTGAGATGTGCCAGCGGGAAATACTCACCTGCAAAATGAATGCTCCCCTTTTGGCGAGTGCAAGAGAGGGTTTGATCGGCTTGTACGCGGGATGGGGCCGAAGAACGAATGATATGGCAATACATATCACAAAGTTCCACACCCCAAGAATACGCAGTGTCGCAGGTGCACCATAACGCACAAGCAATGACTGGGTGACGGGGGCGAAAACCAGCCCACCCGCGCCGGACCCCGCCATGGCAATGCCCATGGCAAACCCGCGGTGACGGCCGAAAAAACACGGAGTTAGGGATATGACCGGATAATATAACATCGATGAGCCGATGCCGACGAGAATTGCTTGTGTTAGGAGGAGATGCCACATCTGATCGGAACCGAAATATCAGTCGAAGGCAGAAACTGCGATAATGCTTGTATATACCTTGGTGGCAAGGCTCGCGAGAATAAATCCTAGGCTCATGAGAGCCGATCCGGAGAGACACATAAGGTTCATGTTGCATCCTTTTGAGATGAGCATGGCAACGAAAACGCTCCCACTCCATGTAAGACCACCTCCTATCGTACCGATGAGAGAGGCCATGGCATATCGACCAGGACCGTCAAGGATGTTGCTCTCCGATGACGTATAAAAATCCTGTTCGAAAACCATTCATATATAAGTTTCCGGACAATCGTAGCAGCGACATGGCCTGACTTGCCTGAAAGATTCCATATGTTTGGTTCAGACCAATCGTCTGAAAGGTCGCTAAGAACCCAGCAAGAACCAACGCGCATTGATACAAGCGCGACGGTCGCAGGTACTCTGGCTCCGATAAGCTTTCCGTGTCTATTGAGGAGCACTCCTTGCTGTCCCAGTCATAGCGCGATGTTGTAGGTACCAGAGTAATCGCATATCGTTTATAATCTCCTTCAGATATCGTGTCCTTCGTGACGAACGGTGGTGAAGACATCAATAGAAAGTAGAACGGTGCTCGCGTCTGGCGTGAGCAGGGATTTGATCAAATGCCGGAGGACAAGTATCGAATATGAATCCCTTCAGGTTCGTGCCTTCCAGGGACGAGGTAAGGCCTAAGCACTCCGGGTGCCCTACAGACGCGATCAGTGCAAGGCGGAGGTGAAGTTGTCATGTGCATGTCTTTTGATCCTTTATACTGGGAGCCATTCGATTCGCAGATGGCCTAAAACATACTGCAGAATACCCCAAAGCCGGCGCATCAGCCCCACTGCTCGGTTGAAAGGAGGCTCCCCCGTTTATGGTTCCACGTCACTCACCACTCCATGCAGCGGAGTGGTGGAAGCCAAAGTGTCGCTAGTCAACGAGATCCACAGCTGGCAGATCCAGGAACTGCGGGTTGCCAGAGATCGCGTGATGTCGAGAACGAGGGTAACTCCGTGAAAAATCCCCCATTTACACGATGCCGATGAGCAGCCAGCCATAATTACCCCACGGTAGAAGTAACGAGGGTCCAAAGAGGGCACTCCCGACACCGGAGTATTACCGAAAGCAAACCTAGCTACGTACCACTGGCCGTCGTTGATTGGAAGAAGGAAAGAGTAATGAGAGTGTTCACCAGTTGAATACCTTGTACGAGCAATGACGGCACACAGACCCTGGGACATGGCTTGCTATGAGCATCTGTATCGACAAGAGTGCGTTAAGACGGAGATGTTATGAAGATATTCACGCACTGGGATCTCACTAGGATACGGCGCGTGAGTTGCCTTGACAAGCGCTTCGATGCGATAATGGCACACAACTTCCCAATGCAACGACCAATTCGAGGGAGGGAAGCTGGGCCCGCCGGGTGCATCACCGTAAGAACTGCAGTCCTCGCACGGGTTTGTAGATACTAGTTGAGCTTTGAGCCGTTTACAGCTCATCTAATTTTGCTTGGGGATTGTATTCAAAGTCTGTCATGCGAGGGACTGCGTTGTGTCGTAGAGTCCGAGAGCGGAATCGCGGATCAATGAACGCCCCGGCACCGCTGCGGCGGTACAAACAAATACGCCCATCCGGGAGGGCGAGGAATCGAAAAGTTATACACAATCTCGAACCTGATCCTCCCAGGTCCCCTCAATAGATCAATAATTAATAATAAATCATCCAGCAACCCACATGCCAGTGCCAGTGTCGCCAAAGGTCGTCCTGGTGACGGGTTGCTCTGAAGGTGGGATAGGCTTTCATTTGTAAGTTGACCCCTTCTCCTTTTCTCCTGGGAGAAGGCAACGTACTGTATTTCTTGATAGGGCAAAAGAGTTCGCTTCGCATGGCTGCAAAGTTTATGCAACCGCCAGGAACATTGAGCGGATGCAAGCTTTACATCATCCACGGATCGATATTCTGTGCCTCGACGTTACAAATGACTCTGCCATCCAACTCGCCATCAACACTATCATAGCGAACGAAGGAAAGATAGACGTTGTCGTGAATAATGCCGGAACAGGTTGCTATGGTGTGTGGAGCCTCGGAAATTTTACACATTCTCATATAGTTGATATTCCCCAAGGGCCGACGTTAGAATTACCTCTCGAACAAGTCCAGGCTGCATTTGATACGAATGTTTTTTCGGTTCTCCGCTTAAATCGTGCGGTATTTCCTTACATGGCGGCTCGCAGGCAAGGAATGTTCATCACTATTGGCTCTGTCGTCGCGATGTGGTACGCGCATCACTTCGTCTCGTTATTCCACCGAAAACTGAACTCCCCGCTTGTAGCCCCCTTCCGTGGGGTGGCATATACGCTGCTACCAAGTCAGCAGTACATGCGATCACCGACGCGTTCGAGATGGAGTGTCGGCCTTTCAACATCAAAGTCTTGCTCGTTGCCCCTGGTGGTGTCAAGTCTAATATAGCTACAAATCAGAGTTACAACCCACCTCCGGACACCCTTTATGCGAGGCACATAGGAAGAATTCTGTCCCGACGGGATATAAGCCAGTCCTCGCCAATGCCCACTGAGATCTTTGCAAAGCGTGTGGTAACGAAAGCTCTGGCACCGAGTCCACCAAGTTATATGACGCTAGGTAAAAATTCGACACTTTTCTGGCTCCTTGCGTGGTTACCCCGTCATTGGCTTTTGTCCTTCCTTTGGAAACGTTTTGGTGATGTTTCATAGACAAGGGACCTAATTTATGGTTTATGGGAAAACTCAAACAATGCATTTGTTCACTGGGTCTCCTTTACGGCGCCGGAGAGGGTGTTCTTAAACTTTGTCGATGAGAAATGCGGCCATTGACGATACAATAGATAGCCATGGTGTCGTTGATGGACCAAATAGAATATTCTTTTGTACTGGTGTTCGCTTCATCCAAACAGCTCGCTACCCCGTGGAGATATTTGTCAACTCTGTCGGACGAAATGAGACGCAGATCGCTTTCCATCATAAAATATAATAATTAAAAAAGTATTTAGGTTTGTGCTATTTTAGAATAAGCAATTTACAATTTAGGTTTTCAGTTTGTATAACTCTCATCCAGTGGTCGTCTCTGCTTGGGTCAAAAAAGTCTGTTACATGCTATATGATACCATATGCTAGTGATGGTACGGACAACCAGGGGGCCGCCTGTGAGAGGTGCGAATGACATAACAAAGCACCCATCAGTGTTTTTAGGTTCGAACATCAAATCTGAATAGTTCAGTTCTCGAGCGCGAGCGACAATGCAGGTGCGCCCTTTCGTACCCCTGCGGCATTTTACAATGTAATCCAATCCAGTTGCTCTCCACCACAGATTACAGTATTTAGCGACTAAACTGGTTTACATTGTAAAATGTGAGTCGCTGCGCGATACATGCCTTGTTCCTGTGAGCTACAAAGGTCGATGAAATAAAACACGATACCAGCACCAGCCCAGCCTCGTATGCTATCTTGTCCGGAAAAAGAGTGCAACCGTGGGTCCATGGCTGAGGCCTCCAAGTCTGGGCCAGTTGGAGCTGAGGCCGAACTTAGTCGGCACCGTGGCAGCGAGAATACCCTAGACATTTTTTCTCCATATCCACAGACTCCGAACCTTGCTGTGTTCTGCCTTATGCAGCCACGTCATAGCCCAAGGTCATCTACAGAATATGGCGGCTTAAGGAACTGGATTTGGGCGAAATCTTTCGTGCGACCAACCCAAACGACAGGCCCGGGTCTTGACGAAGTAGTCCGGCACTTTGGCGGAGCGCGGCACTTCGCGCAACCTCGTGTCCGTAGACATAACTCATGGCCCCATGGGCTTCCTCGGCACGTCGTCAGACACGCGCAGATGTCATAACAATGACCGCCTCGGTGCGACAATCACGTTGGCGTATGTGATTTGTTGCTGGGAGTCGCGATCCTGCTGTACGTTACCGGAATTTCCCGCGCGCGTTAAGGGACACACTCTAATCCTCGAAACAATGGAGCGCAGAACTAGATGTTTACAATATAGACTCACACCTAACCTCGCCCCGCGGTGCTATCTTGACACTTGACGATCGACTGTAGGGGCTGAAATTTTCACGATGAGACTCTCTTCGAAAGTTCAGCTAATGTAACGAGATTCGCAAAACGGAGTATAATGTATAAACGGTCGGACGCACGATGCACGTGGCTGATGTGGGAACAACCGAATAATGAGCAGTTCTCATGTTGAGTTAGATGGTGGGTCGGAGATAGGCGCAGCTATGTGGAAATGACATATATTTGTACGTTGCGGCACTGGAACCTGGACGAGGGCGGGAAGCTGGCGAGGTTTGGAGGTTGATAAACGCCAGGCCGGGCACCGCGAGAACCAATTTCATTGTTCAAGGTGACGTTGTTAATTCATTCGCTGCGGATAGAGCATGCGAGGACAGTCTCCATGATTTTTGATCTTTACAAAGTCGATAACACGCAAGTCGTCCCAGGACCTACTGTAGGTGGTCTGAGGAAGCATGCTTTGTCATGTAAAATCGAGCCCCAATGCGGCTTGCCAAATATGGAAGTGTTCCTGGCCAAAGCCAAGCGAGGTCAACCACCACATCTCTACACCAACTAGCAATGTCGCGCTACCCGAATAATCTCTCACCAAACATCACACCCACAAAGTCCGGAAAGGCTCAGAAATCGCGAGCGCGCCGTGAGCCCTCAGGTGTCTTCTCCCTTTTCCAGCCGCAGCAAATCCAACAGTTCAAGGAAGCTTTCTCCCTCATCGACCAAGACAGGGACGGTCTAGTCGGGGAGCAGGATCTAAAGGACACGTTCACTAGCCTAGGTGTGCGCTCTAAACCTACAGGTGCCTCAGAACCTGGTGTGCTCACCCCACCCCACCTTAGGAATTGTGCCGTCCCCAGACATGATGGAAGAGCTACTCACATCACGCCCGGGGGAACATGGCCCGCAGCAGATTTCTACCGAAGACCCGCGGGATCGCGGGATCAACTTCGCTATGTTCTTGACCATGATGAGCGAGCATCTGTTCGAGTTTGATGCCGAGGCAGAGCTGCTCGAGGCATTCTCGTCCTTTGACGAGTCCGACTCTGGAATGGTCAGGTGTGATGAAATTAGAAAGTGGCTGGGCGAAACAGGCGATAGGATGAGCCAGGGGGAGGTATGTGTCCCGCTGTCGTCGTGTACACCGCCCCGCCGCAAGGTTGATCTCTGACTGGGTTTACACAGATTGATAGGTTTTTGAAAGGCTCGTTTACCGACCGTCAAGGAAATTTCAATTATAGAGAATGGGTGAAGGTGCTTCGAGTAAATGAAGACGATAACGATGCAGAGGCACAGGTGTAAGACCAAGTTCAATATCTGTCTTGTATCTAGGCTTCCCACATGTGTACTTTCTGACGGTTTGTTTCATCGCTCAATCTTGATGCAATTCTGACATTCAATTAACAGACTTTACGGTTTACATTACGTCCTAGCAATACCACAGTTACATACCCTCTTACTCATGTCAGCTCTAGTGCCTTTTGAGTGTCTGCTGCGTGCAATACGGAATCAGTCGCATGCTGTTGGTGGCGTTGACCGTGCACCCTCGGGCCAATGCGACTTTCCGCAAGTACACTCAATATCTTATCATTGTAGTCCTTACGTCCCATTCCCAGGTATTTTCCTTGAAAGCACAGCCATTAAGTGCTTCCTTATCGGAGCTAGCTCGGTACGACGTACTTTCCAGGCCCTAGGCTGGCATTCTATGAAGTCGTCGGCATAAATAAACTTTAGAGCGGTGAATGGAGGGTCTAAAAGGTCCTTTGCACTCCAAGAGCTCAATATCCCATATCGTTATTCTCCTGTCCTGGCCCGCAAGAACGGTTCTGCCACTCCCCCATCCGAAGATGTCATTGATGATCCAGGCCGAATGCTCCACACGCTTGATCAGGGTGAGCCCGACGTGCTAACCTCGGAGAGGGTGCGAGCGGAACATCTCATTGAAAGTTTCTGTTTTTCAAATTCCCGATTCATACCTCTGAAACTAAGCCGCGGTCTACGATTCAATGACATTGACCACGATTACTAGGCACCTCAGCCCACCAGTAGATGACTCAAGTCTCAAGGGCTATACACTTAGTCCCTGTAATCTAGGTTACGTTCGAGCCCTCAATGATACTGAGCGAATATTTACTTCTGGTCTTGGCTGCGTACTCAAGCCCTTCTTCGTAAGGACCAAGTCATCTTCAACTGCTATCGTTGTGATCCAAAATATCTCCTGCCAGCCACCGAGTCTCCAACTCATATGGAATATTGTGTCGTGTGAGCAATAATTCCATCTAAGCTTTACCATCAGATCTGCGTCGGACCCGTCGGGTCATTGCAAAACTTCCGTCTCCGAGGAAATTTTCTATTGGCAACACAGCTATGAGGGCTATGAGGGCGGGGGAATTTTATCATTTTCATCGATCGAACGGGACTTAGTTTCTAATTGGGGCTATCCAAGAGGTGGGTCACACTCCCGTCAACCTTTTTGATCCGCATTTTCCGCGTGCGATGGCCGGAATCCTCTTCCCCTCTTCCCCCCTCTTCCTTTCTGAGGTTTCCCTGTCTCCTTTCTTCTTGGTGCCCCGCTTTTCTGCGGTACGCTGACTACTCTGAGTAAACTTAGCATAGTACACTACGGTATACTGTCAAGGCCTAGACAGAAGACAGAAGGCTGACACGAGACATCTATGGGCGATCGATATGATATGTCCAAACCCATCTTGTCGACTGTGGTATTCGTGCATGCTTGACCTCGCCAATTCCCCTTTCAAAAAAAGTTGTCATCCAAAGACGAGGATGATCTAATCGTTATCGGTACTGATATCTACCATGCTGTCCATATTTTGTGATCTTATCTCTTTGCAAGGTTGGTAGCACCGCTGCTATACAAGACCGCTCCGGCACACCTGACCACAAAATCTGAGCCGCCTGGGGCGCCCCAGTCTCGGTCCTCTCAACGTGTCGCACCAACTGTCCCTCGCCTAGGACCGCCTGACAACGCGTTAAACAGTTGAGCCGATACGTAGCATTTTCTTTATTCCGAATTGTTTCATTCTTCATAGCCTATAACTTAATCGCCCCTCCTTTTCATTGGACCACGTCGCTCTCTCACCATCTTTTTCCATAGATTCCTAGTTCTGTTTAATGTCATGCATCAATACGTGTCAGGTGACTTGGTTACGCGGCTACTCTTTTCTTTGCTCTCTTTCTTTTCACTTGCTCGCTCGCCTTCCAGCACTGCGCGTTTGGTCTAGTAGCTACTGAGAATATGTACATACTGTAAGTACGTTCTCAAAGGTTCTCTTTCCCTCTCTTTCTTCCAGCTTGCGCGCGATCCCTTTTCTTCTCTTTTCTCTCAGTTCATCGCACTCCGACTCGTGCTCGACAAAACGCGAAGCCGAGCCAACGAGCTGTCATGCGTATTTCTCGCCCTGATCCTCTCTCCATCTTGGACTCACTCGGGCGACTCTAACGCGCTTCACCATTCTACCTACGATCTCCTGATTCCACATTCATTTTATCTCCGTCATAGCTTTTCCACTGTATACTTCTAGTGTACGACTTTGCAGAGATTCATGTTGTAGGAAAAACGCGATGTGCGTGCGGGAAACGAGTGGGATTCGGTGGGGAGTGGGCAAACGCGGGAGGGCGCTCCAAAGTAATTACATGCTTTTTATGCTACTCAGAATGTATGTACTGTCAGTATGGTGAAATGGAAGGAATTATTAATGTGCTAATAAAAACTGAGGTACTGTACTAAAAGCGAGCGAATAACGAGCCGCGAGAGCTCGAATTCAACACATGTGTGATTTAAAAAGAGAGAAAATATCACAATTCAAGGTATACAGCACGACGACGGTCATTGCATGGAGGTGCTATATGAGCTATGTGGAGGCTGCTTCTAAGTGAGGTACCATCACAAGACGAGACGAAAACAAGCGCGCTGGCGCATGCACCACGCGAGGCCCGGACTTGCCCAAAATCCACGATATACTCCCAGAGCTCGCGTTGATGCCCCATCTTTCCCTTTGAAGTTCGCCAGACAAACCATGGTGTACATCAACTCGTGGCAAAAGTATCAAGAAGCCGCTGAAAATTTGTACGCCAACTCACCCAGAAAGGTATCGTTTCCTCTCCCCCCCTTTTTTTCTCAAATCTCCCATGGCGCCGCCTAGCCACTATTACAGCTAGGCGTGCACACGTACGCACACACATACACACGGACGAATGAAAGGATGTTTGACTGACGAACTGCGGAAGGCTCGGTATAGTGTAAAATGGAGATCTTCGGAGGGTAAACTCGTCCTCAAGATCACTGACGACGTTACAGTGCGTATCTGTCCTTCCTCTCAAAACTCTGCGAAGGAGATGCTCGTGTTGATTGACCCACATCGAAAACATTGCAGTGTCTGAAATTCAAAACTCATTCGTCCATCTTCCTCGGCCGCTTCGAGGCACTTAATCGCTCTCTGATTCAAAAGATGATGAATGCCCGTCCTCCACCACCAACTGTTGCTGCCGTGCAAGCAGCCTCGACGGCCGGTTCAAATCCCCAGTCGCAAGTTGCGACCAGTTCTAAATCGTCTGGTACACCTACTGCCTCGACAGGAGGAGGGGTGAAAAAGAAGAAGGGCAAAAAGAAGTGACAGAGCGGATGTTGAGGTCTGGTGGAATGGACGGATGATGTGCAGGAAGGTGTGATATATTGTACGCCCAACTCAAAGGTCTATTTCTCTGCACCCTGTCATATACCACTTCCCTGGACTTTTGATTACAGGTCGCATGATACACAATGACAACCATTTGTTGACAACTGAGAACCGAAGCACGTTGTGGAACTCTTCACAGAAGTGCTCCCGATGGCTCCAGGTTAAAGAACGTATTCGATATTCCATCGTAGATCGGACGCCCGCGAAGTATTGTCTGCTCCACTCGTCCGGAGAGCACCAGGCCTTCGTATGGAGTGACCTTGTTCTTGAACTGAACCATTTCTTTCGTGGCCTGGTCCCACAATCAATCAGTGAAAGATCGGGAGGTAGAAGTTGTGCGCACGGTGTATTGGATGTCTGGGTCCCAAATGATCAAATCCGCGTCATGTCCCACTGCGATTTTGCCCTTCCTGTCGCCAAGACCAGCATGGCTTGCGGTATTCTCGCTGACCCATCGTAAGATCGTCCCAATGGGCACATTGCGCTTCCGACCTTCGGTCCATAGTAGACTTAGCCCAAAGCCGAGAGTGCTTATACCACCCCAAGCTTGCATGATATCACCCTCGTCCAATTTTTTCAGCTCGACAACACAAGGGCTATGGTCCGAGACGACGCAGTCGATCGTACCATCGAGCAGGGCCGTCCACAATGCCTCGCGATTCGCAGCGTCCCGGATCGGGGGGCAGCATTTGAATTCGGGACGTCCGTCGGGAATCGAGTCGGATGATAGGCAAAGGTAATGGAAGCATGTCTCGACTGTCAGTTTGTGGCCCGTCGCTTTGGCGTTGCGGATCATCGGGAGAGCTTGTGCTGCTGAGAGATGCACGATGTGACAGCGGAGGGTGGGAAATTCTTGTTGCAGATCGATGATCTGCGAGATGGCGTCAACCTCGAAATTTTCTGGACGTGAATTTAGAAACGTGTTGTAGACAGTCGGGTTCTCTGAATTGTCCCTCGTCGTCGAGTGGTCATCCACTTCTGCGTGGAACAGGAGAGCGGTTTCCTTGTCCTGCACCGTGTCAGCAGCATAGTGGACGTGAGATAGACAGCTCATACCTTGAGCGCAGACATGGCGAGTCGCAGATCGCTTTCGGAAACACAGGGGAATTCCTAGTTGGATCATCACAAGAGATGGCAAGTGAAGGTGCAAACGATTCTACCTCGACGCCACTTTCGATCATAAAACATTTGAATCCCTTGACACCAGCATCAACCAAGGGACATAATTGATCCTACCAGACACAGTCAGTTGATCTCACCCCAATGAATAGAACGAAAAATGCGTACTTGATTGCCTGGGATGACGCCGCCCCAGAACGCAACGTCTGTCCAGCACTGATCACGCGCCGCACTACGTTTGGCGGCAAGGTTCTCCACATTGGTCGTTGGCGGGATAGAGTTGAGCGGCATGTCCACGACTGTGGTTATGCCCCCAGACGCAGCCGCACGAGTGCCCGTCCAAAAGCCCTCCCAATCCGTCCGCCCAGGCTCGTTGAGATGCACATGCGCACTGGACCACACACACGAGAACAAGGTTGTGGGAACTTACGGCAACATGGGGTGCAACAGGACAAGTCCATGAAGAGATTGCACTTACTCGACGAGTCCCGGAAGTAGATACTTGTCGCCGACGTCTGTCCAGTGATCGTCGTCGCTGCTCGCGATGTCCGCGTAGTCCGCTCTGACATGTCGTCCTTCCCGGACGTCGATTATTTTTCCTGTCTTGGTGGAGACTAGGACTGTCGCTGGTCGTGGTATCTGAGATCCGGGGAGTAGAACGTTATTTCCGGTGTATACTCGAAGGTCAGTGTTGACGCTCATCGCACGAATTGTGGATACTGTACTCGAGTAGTATAGTAAAGTGTCGTCACAGTATGTACGTGGCCCCGGCACACACAAGGTTCTCAGTCGTTCGTAATGTGACCTCCGCGGTCTCTCCAAAGTCTACAATTCATGTTTTTACAATACAAAATATGTATGTATAACATTTCCGTTTTTTATTTGCAATCGGAAAACACTCCACGGTCGTGGTAAGTGGTAAGTTTCGTGGAAGTTGCCAGCAGCGTCCCCACCCGCCTTAATACCTTCCAATAGGAAAGGAGAGAGAGATTACCCCGCAAATTGCAAATGAGATAATGCGCGATGAGTAGGTCCGAGATTTGCGTCACACACCCACGTCATTGAACGACGCCTCGGTAGGTTGAGTGCAGGGCAATAATTAGTTCCCGTCCGCTTCGACGTCCACCGTGGCGTTTGAGAACAACTGGCCAGGCCCCAATGGTTCGAGAGGAACCCTCGGCCTCGCTCGCAAGTCCACCATCCCCCGCCCCCCCAATCCCCGATCACGAGCGTGTCCGACTTCGGATTATGCCGGTCCTTCCAACTTGTGACTCTCACCACGTCCGTCTGTCCTGGCGACTGATCGCAACAACTGACATTTAGTTCAGTAACCCTACACCATGTTTGAAAGAGTTAGTCCAATATGTTTACTTCGGCGGATTTCTGAAGACAGGGACGTACTCTTCTCCAGGTCACTGCCCTCTGGTCACCAGCACCGCAACCTGCAAAGGTACCATATGACCCTACTGATCCCAAGCAGAACCCTCTCAATCCCCAAGGCTTGAAGCCGTAAGCAGTCGTCGTGGTCATGTTTCCCCCCTAATGACCTGACGAGAAAATACTTGTTTCGATCCCTAGTTGTTGTGCTTGTCCCAACACAAAATCCGCGCGTGACGACTGCTTCCTCAAGTTTGATGGGTCCGAGGCAGACGAAAAATGCAAAGGAGTTGTTCAAGAACATTTAACGTGCATGCGGAGTCTGGGATTCAAAATCTAGACAGCATTCAGGCCCGGGACCGGCCACGATGATCCAGGGAAAGTCGTTGTTGCACACCTGTCCAGTGTATGTATCCGGCTCCAATATAGGTCCATTCCTCCACTTTCTTTGATGCGTCGCAATGACACCGAGTATATCGTAAACTAGCAAATACAGGGGAGAGGCAAGCCAGCCAAAAAGGAGTCTGTCGCGTCTACGTCCCTTGTTGAGTTTCGTCCGAGGGCTCGAATACGCAGTTCAGGAAAATCGAATGTGGTAGCTAATTTTCTCGCATATCTGATCTTACTGTCCATCGTTGCAGCTTCAAAGCTTTCATGCATAATACATACGAACCATGACAAGTCGTGCGCGTTACCGACCACGCCAATACAGTAAAACGTCGTGTTTTGCGGACCATCCGGGCTCTAAATACTTCTTTCCCATGTACACCAACTCTGTCTGCAGTGCACGTTCACCACGCCCTTCTCAAAGACGATACCATCCCAGAGCTCGGTCCAGCTCTCCGGGGAATAGCACCACGTGCGATGATCCTCTATGCACCACCGATGGGTCAAAGCTCCGCGAGAGCGTGAGCCACATGCACCTGCTTTTCCTCACCGAATAGAACACACGGAAGAAGGAAGAGGAAGACACGTGTATCGTGAACACCCGTCCGTGCAACGGGTTGAGCGAAGTCAGACTGCGCAGATCCGGAGCCTGAACTGAGGGACGATAGCCCGTGGACGGGTGGGCGGAGATCACGGGGAGAACGACCTCGAGGTGAGTTCGGGTCGCCGGGAACGAACGCTATCGGGTTTGTTTCCTGCGTCATTCTGAAGAGTTTATGCCCGAAATCCGCGAAATTCTGCAAAGTAACAAAGCAAAGCAAAAAAAATGTAAGCAAATGGAAGTCCCTCCCCGCGTTGATGACATCGAGAGCAATACCACTTGTTCAAGTAGATATCCTTCCGTGACGAGCTGGCGTGTATCGTTTCCCACTATTATTGTTACGAGGAAAAAGTGTGGGGCTTTTTGATTTTAAGAGCAAGCAGATGGACGGGGTTGCTGTAATGATGATGATGCTAGGGACCTCACTGCAGCTGCCGATATCCAGTACAATAACCCATTTCAACTGCTTCCGCATTATCTATTTTCAGAAACTCACTTTGCGAAGTAAAACAGGCGGATGCAAGGATAAGGATAAACCTGTTTTTAGACAAACTGGTCATGAATTTTCTTTTTCATGCTGGCAGCCAGCAATGCCCAAGTTCACGGATGCAAACCTCATACGAATCTGCTTACACATGGAAAAGATGCGGTTTGAGCTCGTCGTCGGTTAGTATCCAGTTTGTTGTTTGAAGAAGGTGCGTCCTTCTTCAGTAAGGTCGTACAGACGCTCGTCCAAGGCCATGTCAGGGGTGAGATGAGTTGACCCTGCGGGGTTGAGATATTTTCTGACATGAGGTATAATAGTCGCCGTACGCATGCGACGAAAGCTAATCTTATAAATGTCGGACGGGGCGCCACCAGAACAGGTTCTTCCGGCCGTTTGACGTGTCCACAGCATCAAGAGTGACGTGTACCTGAGAGACTTTCCGGCTATACGAAAGCCAAAAGAGATATTGTGTGATAAATATTCCTTGGATTGGTTGATAACGACTCAGGACAGAGATAAATATCATATAAAGCTGTTGGTATCAAGTTGGTTACGCATGACCCACCGCCTTTTCTTTAGCAATCCGCTCAAGCTCAGCGAACATACCACTTTTCATAGCCATGTTGCGGAAGATACCGTCTTCTTTCTGGATCAGGTTCCATGGGGTATCAAATTCAGCAACGACGCCTTTATCAAGCACGATCAACTTGTCATAGTCGATTACCGTCTTCAAACGATGTGCAACTGAGAAGCAACAAAAGCAGGCGTGCGTCAGTATTCTGTCCATGAATAAAATACGTCGAGAATCACTTGTCAACAATAGTGCCCCACCGAATTCCTCGCGAATAGCAGCTTGGATCTTTGAGTCGGTCGCAAAATCGATGCTAC
>QFEZ01000441.1:143431-166007 GCA_003316425.1 Russula lepida | reverse complement strand
ATCCGATCAACACATTGACAGATTGGACGTACGAGGCTTTCAGATATGTGTTGTATATGTTCCATTTGACGCCACCTTCCTGGCGTTCTTCATCCTTAACTAGTTTCCTAGGCTTTTTCGTTTCCTCCGCAGGACGGGCTCCGACCGCCTCCGCCGCGATTTCTTCAGCATTAGGGGTCTCCGCTGCAGCCTGTTGTTCCACCTCGTGAACTTTGACTTCCTCGGAGTTCGCGATATCATCGAGGACCCCCTGAGCACGTAGCTCGGTGAGAGTCCCTTGAGTATCAATGCGGCCATCAAGCATGCGGACCAAGTAATAGGCACCGGGGAGGACGAGTTCGACATGATGAGTAACCAAAACCTGCATTCGTCATTTTCATGTTCATGACTGAGTCATGGGTAATGAAAGGCCCATACCGCAGTGCGATTGGCGAGAAGGGGCCCGCAGAGGAGTTTCTCATATAAGAACCGTGCAGTGTGACTGTCCTGTTGAGTTCGTCATCAGGTACGGTTCTAGTTCTTTTCCCATTCGACACACCACTGCACTTAGAGGGTCATCCAAAAGTACGTATTTAGCCGGTGCATAGACCGTACGAGCCAGTGCAACCCTAGAGAGGTAATTCTGAGGCATACGAAGGTTGCATCCTAACTTGAATCATACCTGGCTTTCTGGCCTCCGGACAAGCTGACGCCTCTGTTGTTGAAAATCAGAAAGATACGTAGAATAGAAACCGCCAGACCACGGACCTCGCGCCAATTTCTGTTGCATCGCCATCCTCAAGCATCTCCAAATCAGGCCTCAGGGCGCAAGCCTCGATAACAGCATTGTAGCGAGCATCGTCATACGGATAACCGAATAATATGTTGTCCTTGATTGACTGATGTCGAAGCCATGGAGACTGAGCAGCATACGCGATAGAGTGGGTCAATCCGAATTCGTCGACATCGGACAAGCGTTTTGACATGATGATTTTCCCGCTGAGTGTCGTCATTTCACCTAGCAAAGCCAGCTAACGTCCGTATGAGTTCCACACGACTTCTGATGCGGTGAGATCTCCCAAACTCACTAAGAGTGCGGTCTTGCCACTTGCCGTTGGGCCAGTTACGACGGTAAGTTGACCCTCCGGGAACATAATATTAACATCCTTGAGCTCAAAGCGGTGATTGCTGGCCACACTCCCTGTGACTGAGCCACGTTCAATCTCATCGTCCGCACCTTGCACAGTATCGTCAGCAGGGTTTGAGGCAACACTCTTCGCCGTCTTGGTGGTGACATCATCCTTTTGTTCAATCTCATTCCATTTGAACGTTCCATTCTCGATACCTAGACCTTTCGTGGCGTCGTCATTTCCTACTGAGGCGCCAAAACGTGATCCTTTCAAAGAGGACACTTGTTCGTCCACCTCGTCTTCGTCGAGATAGGTCGCAATGCGGTCTAGAGCTACTTTAGTCTGAAAGGGAAAGATGTTGAATAGAAACATGGATCCCTGAAGATTTTGCTTGCCTGCAATATTTGGACGATCCACGTAGGAACGATATTGAGAGGAAGCCTGACCATGTTGAATAGAGCGATAGCCTGGGTACATCCAATCACTTTTTGAAACCGGTACAAATGACGAAAGTCGTACGGTGAATGCGATGCCGATGGTCAACTCGTTCCCTTGTAATACGAACGCGAGGAACGAAGATATGGACACAAGCACAGGTGCACAGGACCAGAGAAGCTGGAACAGGACCGAGTTCAGGCGAGCTTTGATCATCCACTTCATCTCCGTGGCGCGAGCATCCGAAACACGATCAATCCAACGGCTCTCCCAGGCAAAAAACTTGATGAATTTAATCTTCAGTCAAAACGCGGTGGTCAAAATCGGCTCATAAAACAAGCGAGGACTAACATACCGCACCGATAAGTTCATTCAACACACCCATTCGCTTGTCACGTGCGGCCATTAAGCCCTTCTGAATGCGGATGCTACGCTTCGCAATGTAGCTATTTAACGGCCATCCAAGGACCAGCACAAAGAATCCCGCGAATGCAGACCACCCAAGCAGACTATAGTCGGGGTTTAGCACCCGCAAAGTACGCATTTTACTCACTCACTTGTAAAGGAAGATACCCGCGATGAAGATTTCGAATGGACCTAGGCCATGGTGGTAAGCATAGCTTGACAATGAGAATTAATATTGGCGAGACATACTCCCGTAAATGAAGTACATTGCCGAACTCGTCATGGCGACACGATTCGCATCGCCGGCCATCAAGTTGACGATTTTCCCAATGTCAGCGCCAGCCTTGGGATCGTCCGCCTTCGCTTTGGCCTCAGCACTTGCTTTTGAATCCTTCTTTCCGTCTGAGGTTGAGACTTTCTTTGAGTTATCCTTATTCACGATTCCGGAGAAATCTTTGCGCTTCAGCGCCTTGTCATAGATCGCAGCCATAAGTTGCGATCGCATACGCGTCGCGGCCCGCCGACCAAACCAAAGATGTTGAACATCTGCCTGAGCCTGTAGAATACGAGTGATGAGCAAGATGACCGAACGAAAATTATTGACGAACTTTGCACATGGAGCACAGGAAAGCCAGGAACGCGTAGACGTAAGCTCGAGAGCGTGTGACAGGAGTTTTCTCCGAGTCAACGATTGCATCAAGTATTCGTCTAGAAATCCGTTAATAGAGGTCTTCACACGACACAATGATGCCTACTTAAGAAAGAAAGGGGTGGTGTAGTTAAAGCACACACTTATGAGGGTTAGGACAAAATCTAAGCTATCAAATATGAATAAGTCACGAGCAAACACGACCACAAACATAAGAGGGAATAGTATTCGAAATTGATCAACTTACATTAAATCCAAGGAGTTGGCCGCCCACAGGCGTCGAAGTAGCGTAGCGCGTCTGACAAGAAAAATGAGCAAAATAGGTGGTACCACCCTCGGTATGCCTACTTTGTATTGCTAAACTTCACGAACACCGACCGCGATTGCACTGTGGGGCTTAAGGCCCAGACATCGTCCTCGTTCAGCATAGTATTGGTACCCTATCAACCACTTCAATGTCACGTAGAATTAAACAGACGGCACGCAGAACACGTACGCGCTTTACTAGTGGCCACACCCACGAAAATGTGACCCAACCCCAAAGCGTCGTGTAATCTTCGGGAGAGACGGACAATCCCTGGACCATTCCGGTAGGTTAACGCGGTAAAGTGACTCATCGCAGACTCACGATCTTCGCCTTTTCTACCCTACGACTTGGGATAGAAAGAGGCATGCTGAGAACAATCGTAATCAAAGTGGATAGGACGCATAGATTCAGTATGTGCGCGGTGAGAATAAGCGGCGGCGGCAAGGGAGTGCCATAGGCGTGACGGTGATATGCGAATGCGCCCAAGGATACCAGCTCGAATGCGGTATTGATAATATAGAGTATGAAGAGATCATATGGTGGGGTGAGTTTTGGTCGGACGATGGGACGCACGGTCGCAAACAGCCAGGTCAACCCCAACACGAAACGGCTTGCGACGTGAACTGAATCTCTTTCGTCTTGAATGATAGTAAAAGAGGCAATGCCGAGCCATGCGAGAGTCTCGATAAGCGCAAACCACGACAACAAGAGCGACTTCCAAAAGTGCCTCGGTTCAACTTGTTCCGCTACTGCGTCGGCCTCGCCTTGTCCTGCTTCACCCACTCCGGCCTTGTCCTGTGCGATGGAAGCTGCATCGAGAGCTTCTGCTTCTTGAAGCGTTAGAGAAGGGGTGAGTGGTCCTTTTATAGGACGCATGAGATTGGATAACCATGTCGGGAGCGGGATAGCGGCGACAGAGAGCAGGAAGACAAAGGCGGCGGGAACGAGAGCTCCCCAAAAGGAACGGGCGCCCGCGAGGTCGAGGTGCCATATTTCACTCGAGAGGCGATAGCTGGACATCCTGGTAGGATGAACAGTCAACACACGGGCCTCTGCAATCGCTTTGATTCCGGCTTTGCAATAACCAATCCTCGTTTACGTAATACCATCAACACTCAACCCGAACTCCCATCCGACAAGCTGGTATGTTCGGGTCGCAGCCCGAATGCGAGGTGGTCGGAATCTATTCATCTGTCGGAAATTCGTGTCTCGGAAAATCCACAGTAGTTACTGCACTAAGGCTAGGACCTCCGTAGAGGCCTCTTTACCACTAATTGGGCATAAAAGGGCACCGGCACATTATGCCGAGGATACAACCAGTTGTACACTTCCCGATACCGGAATCAAAAACGTCATAGACCCGCACAAGCCCCAAATGCTTCCGCGAATCGGATGTTCTTGTCGTCGCTCCAAGGCCGAAGTATTCACACACCTACTGGTGCGATGAGACCCATATGGTCTTTCCAGTGCTACGGACGTGGACGCATGCATAGGCGGACGTCGGACAGAAAGGATACTCCACATTCGGCTCATGGATCGCCTGAGAACGTAAACTAGATTAAGGTGCCTCTTACCGAGGAAGATTCCGCAACCATGCTGCTACAATGGATGGAATTCCGCCATTGGCCACCCGGGAACACAGTTTTTTTAACTGCTACTAGATGCCCGGGTAGCACTCAGAAGTCCGAGGGGAGGGCATCGAGAAGTGAGTTAACCCACACTGTGCACTGTGATGCCAAGTGTGCAATATGCTGCATCCGCGCTGCAGCCCAAGGCTTCATTTACAAATGCATTACCAACTTCCAACTCTTGATTCACGATAAGTGAGCACGGGAATATTGGACTTTTCGGGCTCACAAGCAGCGATAACGGGATATCATAGGATGAACCATGTCATTGGCGCCTTTTCGTAGTTCCCGTGTTAAAGCTGCTTCTTCTGGGGAAATTGTGGCAAGGGCAGAGCGCGCGTCATGGGTATTGGATGACCCGAACCGAAAACTGAACCGGACATACTTATGATGCGACTGATGTATCAGATATTTCATGTGGTTGTCCAAAGAAGTATCAACAAAAGGTCAAACAAATGACAGCCTACCGAAAGCAATTATTGATCAGAGTTCTTGATCTGCAGGCACGAGCTGTGTTCGTACTGGGGGCAAACTCGACCACTGTTGTGAAAGGTCCCATGACTATCAATAATGTAATGGGAACCCAACAGAGCGTTATTCGAGTCAGCAACAACGAGTGATCAAGTGAGGGTACATCAAAGCCAGAATCATTGAGCTGGATTGCATTGGAATGGCGATTTGAGGCGAGATGGAAGACGGGTTGTCTGTGCGTGTGGAGTCGAGAAACCTGTAGCACTGGCCAGTTATAACTGAATGGGCCATGCTCAAATGAAGGCAAGTCGGTGAGAACGTGATGGCGAACGGGTGTGCCTTGTAGGAAGATGTGAAAAGGAGGTCGGGTCGGTGGATTCGCGGTGATCAAAGCTGGTATCTGGGCGAAGAGTAGCAAGTTGACTGTTAGGATATGGCCCCAGATTCTAAAACCCTGAATGGGAGCCATTCATATTCTCAATTATAAGAAAATCAAATTAGACATACCCCGGTCACGAGTTCCATTTCATCGGATGGCACCAATTACGGGTTTTTGCTGAATCTGTGAATAGTGTCGGCAACGCTGCTGTCACAGAGATGTTATTATGATACATTCGATGAATCCGCGGAGATAACCCTCTTCCCCTTCCTGCCTATGGTTGTAAGAAGCAATTCACAGGAGAACAATCGTGGTAAGGTATAGAGACTACTATGGACCCGACACGTTGTCCGGGTGAATGTGTTGACCACAATCGAGTAGAACAGCCAACCGCGACACGGAAATTTCCAAGCAAATGACGTTAGGATACGACGGACGAAGGAGGGGGGGAGCGAGCCTGTGTCCGAGAAAAAAAAAGCATCAACGAAATCCCGAAATCTGCCACGCTGACGGAAGTTGGACTGAGGGTAGGAAGACAGTAAGGGCAATGAACAGGTTAGCAAAGTGGATCATGAATCCAATGTGTTTCCTGACCCCAGATTTGACGATTTGAGAAAAAGTCCGAGTCCGAGGTTTTATGGGATATGGGAGTCGTTTAAGCGAGTGGCAGGCTGGTTTGTCACGGAGAACTTTGTCACGGAGAACTAAGGCATGTTATCGAGGGGTGGTGTGAGGATGTAGCATGTAACATAGGAAAAGACAATGGGTCCGAGTTTGACGGAAACAAAATGGCCACCGCCTCCAGGTGGTCTGTCGAGACTGCAGGCATATCAACCTCTATCGGTGACATATAAACACGAAGGAAATGTATTTTTAGACACAATTCATTATTTGGTGTCACTTCAATGACGGGCGATTACGGGCGACCTGAGCTTCCAGCTTATCACTACGCTGGTAATTGTCAGGTCAGTCCGATGCCGATGACAGAATTGAATTGGTTGCGGTCGAAAATAGACAACCCACTGTCATCGGTGCTTTTTAGGGGTCGCCCTACAGATATCCGCCATGGGACGGGTGGACGCATACTGATACAAATATGATATTCCAGATATGGAACGATAGGGGCGTAAAGGTAAACCGGATGACGCATTGAGAATGCCAAGGCTACGGCGTGCTTGGCGCCACTTGGCGAAGTCTCGGCATTTCTGGGCGCCAAGGAGGTGGAACCAAGTGCCAAGAAAGCGGATTGAACTAAAAACCAAGCCGAGTCGGACACGCCTTCTCTCTGATGTCTCCCCCAACTCCCCCTCACGCGGACAACTCGGCCTCGCCCTCCCCTCGCCCTCCCCATGCCCCTCTTTCGCGCGAGTCCTCTCATCTCTACAACTGTCAATGGCTCGACTGTACAAAGTCCTTTTCTGACCCTGAACCCCTCTACAATCATCTCTGCAACGATCATGTAGGCAGGAAGAGCACTAATAACCTTTGCCTCACTTGCAAATGGAGAGACTGTGCGACGACCTGTTCAAAGCGCGATCATATCACCAGCCATCTTAGAGGTCTTTGTCCTTCTCCTTCCGCACGACTTCAGCTTTCTTATTACCCGCCTATAGTTCATACGCCTCTCAAACCCCATGTATGCGATGTGGGTTTCGTACGCTCATTATTTACTGCAACCATTCTTATCGTATTTCTAGATCTGTAAGAAGACCTTCAAGCGACCCCAAGACCTCAAGAAGCACGAGAAAATTCATACAGAAGAGCATCATGCTCAGCATAAGCACTCCAAGGCCGTCACCGTTCCCGACCCGGTTTACGTTAGAAATCGTCATCAATCTGTGGATGATAGCTCCAGAATTTCTTCTCGTTCGAAGTCTCAACATGATTACTTTGGAGATAATAATTGTATGTAATTGTATCTTCCAATATGTCTATCCCTCCTCCCTCACGAGACTTTAGCTAGCCATTTCGGTAGTGGTAGTGCATTGCTCACACCTTCCCCGGAAGTGATGCACCAGCAGGTAAGTAGATAGCCGTCCTTGTTCCTGGATACTCACATCCACTTTCAAGGCACAACTTCTAGACTTAGGCGCTCTTCGTCCGGAGGGATCGTCAGCACCGTCCACAGGCATTAAGAGATCGCACGAATACACTATCAATATGGATGACTTTCTCCAAGATGTCAAGAAGCGTCGCATTATTCCATCCTATGACTCTCGTATGCGTTTCAACCTCCGTCTCGGTGACAACCCGTGACTCATGTGCAGCAGATATGGCGGACCGATTGACTGGCCTCTCCTACACTAATGTGACTGGCCCTGCTTCGAATAGCACCTTCAGTCCGCGCTCAGTTTCCCTCGATATCAGGTCCCCCGAGGAACTAGCAGCTGTCAACCAATTTTTACTTACCCTCGGACGCGACGTTACCTCGGTTCACGAGTCCCGTTCCAGTTCGAATAGCCAGCAATACTCCCATTACTTCGACTACACTGAACTTAGTCAGCTGGGCCTAACGGGCATGCCAGGGATTTCAATGTCTAACACAACGAGCAGTATGAATACATACCCGAGTCCAAGTAGTCAATATTCTTCTCACACACCAGGCCAGCAACATGCGTCAGGCAGCTCTTGTAGTGGTCCGATGTACCCATCCATGAACGGTCTGACCAACCAAGGGCTTTCGTCAGCAACAAGCATTGACCGTCGGGTGTCTAATGGGACGCTCGCCCCCCCAACCTCGCCACCCTTCCAAGTTATCGGGCATCAGCAATCTTCACCCCTCGGTCACACACACCTGACGCCCCCGCTGGATCTGAGTTCGCCGCACTCATCGCTATCTTCGCCCTCCAATTCCACGCCGCCTCATCTACCTCACACCGAATCCACTGTCATATACGAGCGTAGCTCTCGCCACGTTGTCCCTCCTGTGGTCCTTGCGCCTGTAGATTTCCCGACAAAGGTTATGCACAGGACTGTCCCGCTTAAATCCATCCCAGTGCGTAGTCCATCACCGGACGACTCGGAACACAGCTCGCCATCACCGACGTTGGGGCGCCCATCACTGGCGCCGCCCCCACCAAATTCGCCCCTTGCGCGCCCTTTGTATTCGTTCCTTACATCAGGTGACGACGACCTCAAGCTCCCACCGCTACATAAGACTTACCCAGGGCTCACGCCACCATCGTCTCCTACTTACGATCAAACAACTTTGCCAGTACTCCCCAGCTTGCGCGAGGTAACCGCGAGCACTGGCACACCGACACCTACGTCTGGCGTAGATGAGCGCCTGTCACACCGGCTGGACCGTTTGAAGCTCAATGGAAGAAGCAACGACAATCGTGCACGGCATGCAGCACTTATCCGTGATCTACTTGTCACGATCAATGAGCGGTATCGTGTACGATTTGCGTCTGTTCCACCTCGCCCGTCACCGTCGCCTATATCATGCGATGCCGAGATGTCTGCAGTGCGAAGTTGAACATTGTGTTTGAATAGCACCCTTTGTGTTTCACTGGTTCTGTTCTGTCATGCTTGCGCTGTGTCGTACTCCCATCCCTGACCATTACAGTATCATTGTCTACTATCTTGACTCATTTGTCTGTATAATTACCATTCCATAGTCTGCCGCACCGATATTGTTCCATCACCGTCTTTGGCGCACATCAGCCCGAACCTCCCTGCGGACACACAATCCGAGCGAGTTAACTGCCAAGGCAAGTTACCCGCGGACCGAGACACAGACGCAGGCACCTCTAGGGATAATAGCTACCAGTGATAACTGGGTGCCTGAGCTGATCTTTGCCCGACATGGACGTTTGGTGTTCTTTCTGATGATGGGAAGCAGATAAAACGCATTCATGTGACACATTTTTCCGTAAACGTCGGTCATCGGTCATGGTCATATGCTTGGGGCCAAGGGTCCAGCGCTCAGTTGGTGATCGGAATCAACATAGTAAAAGGTCCGTGGTGCAAGAAAAGGAAAGGATAGAATGGGCCGACGACATGCCGGGCTGGTCAAACTGGCTTACTACAGTACAAGCTGTCCCTCGGCATCCGGTGTCTTTCTTTGTCCGCGCAATCTCCTCGTCCAATCAGCGTAACACGAAGGACAGTGTATCACTTTTCGCATGCGTGGCCTTGTTGTACCAATTGACCCATCAGCACTCCATCATGATCAGCGCTGACGTTTCATCATCCAACAACGCCTGTCATATCCTCTGTTGATAAATGGTATAGCATTGCGCTCCGCAGTATCCGCAGCCTGACCCTGTGGCGTCCGTTTGACGAACAGCGCATGGTCCGGTCTTGGCGCTTGCTATACAACTCCATTCGCTTGGCACCGAAGGAGAGCCAAGAGCCAGCCAAGAGCCAGCCAAGCAAGTAACAGTAGCTGTGCGTGCGAACGCTGACCAGCTGACAACACATCCCTCACGCGCCAAGAGGACAAAATCGTGAGTCTGGACTTGGTATAGGGTCCCTTTCGCCATCATTGGTTCAGGTTATGGAGAGTGGGCTAAAGGGGTACGTAATTTATTTTACTATTTCTTTGTGCTGTGACACCCCCGACAGAAATTTTCGTGTGGTTGTGTCTCTTGATGCAGGCAACCGTGAGCTGTGCGCTGGCTGTTTCCAGCGTGGTCAGTTCACCCTCGGTCGTCTGCTCTCACATGAACCAGTCCACCCTGATGCCTTGCCTCGACCGTACCTTGTTCCGGCGCTTCAATGTAGACTGCGAAAGTGATCCTTGGACCCTCGAAGTTCTTCGAGAAGGAGCGCATGTGAGTCGTTTTCGGTTGACGGTACTCACCCTCTTCCGTCTAGGTCCTTTAGCGAGGGAGTCGGTTGCTCGTAATTTGGCCCTGGGCCCCTTGTCCTGCCAGCAGATGTCTGGTCTGCTGGTCTGCCTATGAAGTTATTCAGTACTTATGAGCGTACGAATATAAGTGCACTCTCCATGTCATCCTTGTGAAGAGTGTGCTTATTGAAGCCTTTACCATGGTACCACGTCAATAAACTCGCTCAGATGAGGGGTCTGAGTCCGTCAAGTGACGATGACGATGGGGCAGCGAACAGTTAATCGGGTCAACTAACGCCAGAAGCATAAGAGATCATCCGGATAAAACTGGGTTGTGAGTTTCTTCGTTGTCGTTTTGCAAGCGTCCTCTTTGCGTACGGTTCCTGCTACAGCAAAGTGAAAGCGTGCAATGTACAATGTCAGTACGGAGATTCGGACGCATGTGACGACGAGAACTACAGAGCTTCAATTATTTGCGGAACGTATGGTTGCAACATCCAACTTCCTTGGGACAGCTCCTCGAACTCAGAGGGGATGATGATGCACATTTTAACCCTATTGAGACATCCAGCAGCCGTTGATGCATTGATCTTTAACACTAAAGGCCATGCTGCCGTGTCACACGTATGCTGTACGCTATCTTACGGTATTATGGTTACGGTTGAGTACGTTTAGCGTGTAAATAATCCTTCCTCAGCCGCGATCGATTGGCTGAAAACTTACATTCCGCCTGTACTTCCTATACCAACACCCGGCGTCCCATTATTATGATGATACCGTTCTATAACGTTCGGCCTTACCAACACCCACGCCCCAGAGACATGTTCATCACCGTTTAAGTGTGAGCTTAATCTTCGGCGCAGCAGGCACATCATCCGATGCAGCGACCACGGGTGGGCTTGTCGCGAGCGGTGAGGGCACATGGAGCAAGCTGCTCTGACCTATACCAAGCGAGTTGCTGAGGCTGGGCATCAATGGCGGTGGACTACCCGCGGATCCAGACGCAGAAGCCGAGACTGGCGCAGGCGTGGCTGGTGGTTGTGTGCCCGAGTTGAACTCTGCCCAACGTGGACACTTGCGGTTCGTTTCTGAGAGGAGAAAAAAAAAATGGACGTGCGGTCAGGCATAGTTGTGAAAAATGGCATTGTGGGAAGAAGCCACGTACTCATGTGACCCATTTGGCCGCAGTGGCCGCATTTTCTCTAGACAGGTGACAGAACATATCAGTCACATGGGTCAAGGATCAGGGATGAGAAAGAGAAGAAACGGCCAAAAGGTCCTCAGTAAGTAGAAGGCGAGGAGGGCGTACCGTGGTATCAGGTTTAATCGGGCGGTTAAGGGTCATCAATTTACCACCCTCTTTCGCAATCTTTGCGTTCTTGCGATGAAGTCGGCGCTCCTGATTCTTCTTCATCCGTGCAATCTCCTCTTCCAATCTGTGTAACCAGACTTTTAGCGGAAAGAGATAAATCTGTGTCTATGAGAGTGGGCACACCGTTTCTTAGCCCGTGCGTCGCGGTCGGTGTCACCCGTCGGTGCCAGTGTGTCCGCACCCGTCGTCTCGTCCTCGATAATCTGTCGTCTTCGTATATATGCACGGATCACAGCTGCGTCTCGCACGATTTCCGTGGACCATTTGCCGTCGATGAAGCGTTTGATGCGCAATACCCGCCGTCCACCGTCCGGTCCAACGCTCACGTCACGGTCGTGTTCCATCGATGATGCACGGCTGAGCCCTGGCGACGCCGCGGTAACAGACCCACCTGTCAGAGCGGTGGCTGGCGAGTGCGCACGGCTCTCCCTCCGTGCCAGGCGCTGAGAAGGCTGAGATTTGTGATCGTCCTCGTCATCCGTCAGCTGTGGTTCGTCCTTGCGGTTCAGTGATGCAAATTGCGCCTTCCAAATCCGCTCGATCTCGGACTTGTAGATAAGCTGTTGCTCAGCTACATTGTACCTGTGCGCAGACTTCGGCCGGTTCTCGGCTTCCGCTACAACAGCGCAACTATTAGCTGAGACTCTTTATCAGGGGTGTTAAATATGACAGACCGAGCTTCTGCTCATAATCCTCACCAGCCTTTACGAAGATTTCTTTCATCGATACGCGTATGAAACTAAAAGCTTCGCCACGACCAGTTGGATCACCCTCGCCATGAAGCCGCAACATAGCCTTCGCTTGAGTTGCAAAGATGAAATTCTTCGTCGTGATCCACGGAGCAAGTTGTTGCTCAATGGATAGATGCGAGTCGTCATCGCCCCCACCCGTATCTTGCGTGCCACTGTAGCCTGCATCCTGCAGGTGCCGCTGTCCCACTTGCATGCTCTCTGAGAGCACAATTTGTTCCGGTCCTACCATCTTCAGCATATCGAGTTTGCTGGGAACAACCCAGTTAGACTTAAGCCGCCAAAAACCCTGATGAGGGCCACGTCGATGATACTCCATGAACTCCTACACATCTTTGAGTACTCGGAAGAAATTAATAAAGAGAAAACAGACCTTGAGACGCTGACGCATCTGCAACTCATTTTGATCTGGAAAGTATTTCATCAATCTCGATATCTTCAGGCGTTCGCCAGGACTTTTGGCTAGTAGTTTATAAGCAATAACTTGCAAGCGGTGTTTGATTGTGTTCGTGATCTTTCGTGAGTGGGGGCCTGGCACCTCTGTGACAGGATACGTTTGCCCAACAACAAACAGGTTCTTGATCTCACGAATGTAATACTTCGATTCGCCCTTGATAGTGTTCCTATTGCGATACCATCAATGACAGAATCATGGAGAAGAAACTACCGACTTGATAACGAGGAAGTCGGTTGGATAAGCTTTATGTCGGAATAACGGGGCTCGAATAAGGTTGCTGTACAGGGCTGGGATGGTTTGACCTGGTTGTACGTAGCCAAACTTCATGAAAGGTGATTCATCTTGTGGTTCTAATACGAATGGCTCCCCGAGGTCGCCCTAGAAAGAAATCAGTGGACGAACGCCAGACTCTGCCTAGACCCACCTTGGGTATATGCTCGTCCTTCTCACTCTTTTTGCGATAATAATTGACGAGTATACTGCCCATCCCAAAATTTGCTATGATAGGTGGATGTTCTTCCTGTTGCCGATGAATTATAAAGTGTACAACAACAAGGGCAGGAGAGGCTCACTGAGAACTCCCATAATACAAAATTGCTGGTATCGCGCAGGCTGAGGTCGCCTGTCCTTCTCAGATTCTCCCCGACGTTGCCCCCGCGTCCAAGCCTACGACCAGCCTTATCCTTCTTCTTCTTTGCTGAGCGCACTTTAGTGAACCGAATTTCAATGTTCGCTGGTATTTGCAGAGCCGGTCGATGGAAAGACCGTGACTCCTGCTTCCCTAACCGTGTCTTATACTAAAAAAACGCGTGGTAAATAACTCAGTCCGCATCAAGCATACAGACAATGACTTACGAATGGTAGCTGCAGCTTCTGCGCCGGGTAGGCGTGCTCTACGACAAGGTCCCCGAATGTTTGCCGGACGCGATGCCGCCCACCATCCTTTGACACGTCATAGAACTGGTCATTGGACAGGTTGAACTTGTCTTTGACCTGTGCATTGTCAAACCGCAGACGCTTTCTAGGTCTGACATCCTGGGCTGGTGAAACAGTGAGGTATAATGGCATTACGAGACGAAAGATACGAACCGGGAGGACGCTCCTCTGGAATGATGTCATCACCATTGTTGAACTCAATTTGAGTGAAGTCACGAAACGGTGCACGGGGACTCCAAATAATGCTTTGCGTCCATGCGCCGGATTCAAGCGCCTTGTTGACAGGAGCCATGAGATCAGTTCGCGTTTGCTCAGCTGATCGCGGGTCACTCTCGGGTTCGTAGGTGATTTGGTCCTCCCAACTGGACAGTAGAACGAGGTCAAAGGAGCGGTCATGAAGGGGGATGGAGGGGGATGTATCTATCCCACCATGCTTCTGCTAAATGCATGCGATAATAATAATCATGGAAAGCACCTAAACAGTCCACGAAAAGCGCACCTCAAGAGCAGCACGGAGATCCTGGTCGATGCTCCCCGACAATACTACTTCCTCAACACGCTCATTCTCTACCTGTCGCTTCGTATCCCCAACGACTACGTCGAGAAAATTCTTAGGAACGTCCCTTTTCTTTGGGTAAACCGATTCCACTATAAACTGATGTCAGCTTACGATGCACGGATGCAGAAAGACACACATAGTATTGGGCGTTTCACTACGCGAGATTTCTTGACGGCAAATCCCTGGAAGAGCTCTGTAAAATCGAGAACTTTGTTCTTTTCGAAGGAAGGAAAGCGCTCGTAAACTGTCTTGGGTCTTTCGACAAGGCGTCGGACCACGCGCACGCGTCGTTGCTTGAACGGAGCCACTGGTGACATAAATTCCATCTTCACTGGATCTTCCTCCTCTTCTTCCTCTTTGAGCTCGCGATCCACCTCATCCTCGAAGTCTTCTCCCTCCCCAGCACCAACCGCGCCATCATCATTCCATTTCTCGTTGTAGATTTGAGAAGAGGAAAGGGTGGGAATTCCTGAGATTCCGAGTTTATTGGAGAGGCCCGTACTGGGTATTGAGAGATCCGAAAGGACGTGGTCGAGAGAAAACCCGGTGAGGGCTGATACGGCGTCATCCTGTGAAGGTTTGAACTTGGTGTCAAGCAACAACGTAGGAACATGCACACTTCGTTCGACATTGGACAAAACGGATCGCGTAATGAGAGGGGGAGTAGGACCTTTCTTGAGGAAGGTGAAGCGGGCTTGCCTCGTAGCACTTGAACCCGAGGCACGGCCCGCGTCATCCGATATAGCCGTTGGACATTAGGGTTGGGGTTGGGGTTTTACCCCTGAATCCGTAAACAGCAACAAAGTCACTTGCACGTGTTTGCTCGCGCGAAACTGGGCTACTCACACGACTACCATGAAACACAAGGAGCCACAAGTTGAGAAGGAAACAGCTGCTAAACTCGAGGTAACAATCGCGCCTTTCCCCTAAGCCACCGACTCTCAACGCTCCTAGGACTTTCGTAAATCTGTGGATGCTGATGCGGAGGATGTGATATACCGCATTGTTCCTAGCAAGGTATATCGGCCTCTTCACCTCCGAGTACTATCTTTATCTATACTCCCACATCTAGATCGTGTATGGTCATACTGTGCCTTGACTCTCCCCTTGTTGATACAGTTCATTCAGGCAGCTGCAGGCGCTCATCAAGTCAACCTCATCCCCGTCATCTCCTTTCCACCAATCGCACGCAGCAGGGTCCACAGACGTGACAGTCTACCCACCGCCCAATTCGTCCAACTCAACAACTGAGCCAGATAAGAAGAAGCGGAAGCGAGAGGCCGGAGAGTCCAATGACAATGCCTTGAATGACACGCAGCATGCGCGATTCCCAAACGTGTTTCATGCGAATAAGCACCTTCCCCTAGTGAATGAGATGCTGAAGAAGGAGTGTGAACAGCTAATTGAACTCACGGTCGGCTCTGCTTTTCTTGTATCAGTGCGCTTCCCTACCCTCATGTCATCCAGGACAAAGTTAAGCTGTGGATAAATCTGACCATGCCCAAGTACGCCCCGTCTTCCTTCCTTCCAATTGTCATCTCTACATTATTGATACTTTATGCAGGATTGAGGAGTATGTATTCTGTTGTCACATTTCAATTACTCACAATACTATGCGTCAGTGGTGACAATTTTGGTACGCAGATACATATCTCCATGTGGTCGGCCTCCGCTCACAGTATCTCTCCCAAAGGTGTACAAATTCAAGAAGGTGAAGACTTTTAACTTTCCTGGCCGTCCAATGACTTTGACGACGTCACACAGAGGTCTTGACCGAGCTGCATCGTTTTCAAGAGAGCGGTTATAATATTCGAGACGGTATGCGGCAGAACCATTTGAACAGGGCTAAGATCTGCTCGAAAATCATCAAATATCCTCATTTGGAGGACTATGCCGTTCGTGTTCTTTGTTCCTGGTTTGTGTTGAGCCATGGCTCATGCAGTCGGTTGTAGTTGGCGTTAAGAGAACACGACGACAAACAGCTATACATTGCAAGGCAAAACCTATCCGACTTACGCAACGTGTATGCTATCATGACAGATATCCTGCACAAAAACATCTCCAAGGTATTCTGTTTCCTTTCGTGATCATGTAACTGCAACTAAATCTCATCCATAGCTTCGTTCACCGAAAGGTAATAATGGCATTGGCCTATATTAACCCTCTTTCGTGGTACATGCTCCCCGTCATATCGTACTGGACAACGCCTGCCATCCATGATATCTAATTTTGTACAAGCGTCCCTGATATGCTTAATCATAATCATACAGAGATCGTTTTAAATATATTAAACCCGTCTCTTGCTGTGCTTATAATCGTTCCTGAAATTTGAGGATGCCAATGGACCTCTTTTACCTCCTTTTGTCCTTGATGAACGAATAGCAATTGGGGTGGGACGTTCTGTCCATTCTCAGGAGTGTCGTCCGTTGCTCCAGTCTCCTCGTCATCCTGCTCAACAGCGAGATCCCAAAGTGTCACTTGATCATCTGCTCCGGAGGCAGCGAAAATTGAATCCTCTGTAGGGTGCCATTCGACGGATGTGATGGGTGCTCGGTGCCACGTGAAGGATGCGACAGGTGTGGGGTCGGGGGCCGAGGTTCTGGTCAAATCATGGGCTTAATTGGGTCCACAAACTGGCTAAATGTGCCACTACTCACCCGCGCTTCTTTACATTTCGCAAATCCCAGACTTTGATCCCACCCTCGTCGCCCCCGCTGAGAAGGAGATATGCCGTACTACGGTTCCAACTGATCACGTTGACGTCGCTGTTATGCGCCTTCTCAATGCCTGCGACATTTTGCCTCCCTTTACTCCGCACGTCCCACATGCGCACGCTCTGATCTGCCGAGCACGATGCAAAGACGGTCGCCTCGCTCGGGCTCCACTGGATATCCTCAACACTCGAAGTATGCGAGGTAAACGGCGTTTTCTGCGTAGTGAAGCCCGTGGGCGTGCTTATCGTTAAGTAGATCTTTGAACGGATGTCACCAGTAAGCAGCCGGAGCGAACCAGTGTCCGATGCGGCCCAGTCCATCGCGAAGCCTTCGGTGTGGCCGTGGGTATCAACGGTGTATCGGGGTGTCTCCGTACGTCCCTTGTCAACCGCTGTGCCAGGGGTTTCAAGCGCATAGATGAGTGGGCGTACGTCCCAAATGTGGACCTTGCCGGTCTCAGCCCAGCTCGCAACATAATATGGCCTCGCCGGTGGGGGCAGTGGTTGCCCGGCTGGAAGAGGTTGTGCGCGCACACGATTTACGCCACCAGAGTGTGGTACAGAGCGATACTCGAGGATGGCGTCCTCATCCAGATTGTCACCGTCGTCGTCGTCATCATCATCGTCATCGCTCTCTGGCAATGTGAGCCTTGTGAAGTGAAACAAGAACAGATGAACGCACCACCATCTTTTTGTGTTTTGTACAGCTGCGTCATCTTGAAGATAGTTAGTAGATTCTTTGTTGCGACATCGGCCTGTGTACCGGCGACGATGTATGCGCTCGCCGGGAAGCGCTGTCGCTGATCGCCGCCGTCATCACGGAGCACGTCGAATGAAAGGCACGGCCAGTCTGCGTTCATCGTATGCCGCATGACGTATACCGACTCGTCAGCTTCGAGGATTTCATCCTTGCCGAGGGTATGCAAACCCGGAATGAAAACATTTGGCGGCTGGGGTTTTTCGTCCAACTCTTCGATCGCAGGCATGACTTGGTCATCCACTTCCATAGCTACAGTACACGGTGACGCGTCAGCCTAGGAACTTACGCAAGCACGACACCGCATGCGTCATGCACCTGGGAGCGCAAAAGATCCATACACACACCATCGCTCTGTGCCGCGTCATCGTCGTCAATCTCGTCTTCCCAGGCATCCTCGAATTCGCCCATTTCATCCTCGGCAGGCTTTTCGCGTGCCTGGCCGCTGGCTCTGCGGCTAGTCTTTTCGTGTCCTGGTCGTGCATCAGCCGCCGCGCGTTTTGGCATGTTTATCAGCCAATATCAGCCAAGTGCAGGGCGGTGTGGAATAGAGCCGTCGGAAGAGCCGTAGGCGGGCCGTCGGAAATATAATTTATGACAAATTGCTAACGCCACTGATCGCCAATTACCGTAACCCATGCAACCGTAATTGGCTATATATACAGCATGCGTCTTAACATCTCCATCATTCACTCGCACTCAAGTGTAGCAGTTTCAAGACCATGTCAACAATTCACGTCCCCGCAGGGTGAGCCCCCCACTCACTACTGTATCCCGAGACAGACAGCTCACATCCACCAACTGTAGTTTCTCCTACGTTGCTGCATCTCTTCTTTCCTTGACTATCGTCCTACAATGGCAAGCCCTGGCTACTGGTGGTGCGAGGATGAGAGCCCGCATAGCGTACCCCCAGCGTAAGTTGTGCCGTGTCGAATAATCTCTGGAACTTGGGACTGACATCATATGACCCAGCATACGCCGATAAAGCGGAGCAGGAGTCCTCAAAGGAGGCAAAGGTTTTCAACTGCATGCAGCGTGAGACTTGATCTCCTATGCCTTTTCCCCTCATCTGATACTCTCACAGGCGCGCATCAGAACACTCTTGAGAATGTTCCCGTGGTTGTCCTAATGTGGGTTCTGTTCTCTCCCCACTCACAGTAGGGAGCTTATGACTTTGTTGGCATCTTACAGGACTCTCATCGGCGGTTTGCAATATCCAATCCCTGCAGCAGTGGGATGTGGTCTTTGGACTGTGTCGCGCATTCTCTACACATTGCGCTATGGCACTGGAGAGCCTAGCAAGGTGTGTTGTTTCGTATTCAGTGTTACCTGGCAGGCTTATCTAAATTCAATCCTTAATATAGCGCGCTCTTCCGGTCAGGTTGAGCTTCTTCATACAGATCAGTAAGAGAATCTCCTTTATATGAATGCAGGGCTTCTGACTTATCTGTTCATATAGCTCTATCGATTCTGTCAGGAAAGGTGGTGTTTGACCTTATTAAGGCTGGTATGTAAACCAGATTATTGCTCTTGACGTGGCACAGCCGCGGGGGCAATTATCCCATTCGCTCTATCAATCGTTTACGTTTACGAGAGCCAAGATGACCTGAGAACTCGGCTTTGGGGTCTGAGAATGCGTAAGCTCGTGATTGTTCTACACTATCGTAGTATTCGCTATCCATAATTTTTTTCCCGTCCATGTGCGTTTTGCTTCGACACGTGTACTGATGGTAATGTGAGATATGACTGTGTGTTGGTCCCCATTATCAATTGCCTGATGGCATTCACCGCGCTAGGCCAGCCGCCCTCTGGTGTGCCTTTGTCAAGGATAATGACTTGGTCGCGCACCCGTTCAGGAGAGTATGACTATGGGATGCTGGTAGGTGAATAGTGCAGGGTCGTTGCAGCTTACTGTAATATTTCTTCCGGCCTTAGACAACGTCGAACTGCCATTGTGATATTCTGTTCTCCATCTCCAATGAGAAATTCTTGATCTAGTAGCGTCCTATCAAGTAAACTTATCGTCATTCTGCGCTGGGCTATAATTTGCAACCGACCTCATCTAATTTATGGACTGGTTCTCGACCACTATCATTCCGGAAGACGCGGATATGCGTTACATTCACTGTCGTACTGGTATTAGTGCATGTGCTTTCTATCTCGACGAGATGGGGAGTGAGAAGTGGATGTTTTTGTGTACCGAGTCCGTCAGAACCATCGTAGAGATGTTGAAGATGGTAGCCATTGAGAAAGATTAGGTGAATGATACGAGCGAGGCAACAGATTGGATGGTGCCAAGAGAGGTGTCAGAGAAGAGTTAGGTGATGCCTAGTAGTGGTAATTCCATAGAAGCAGTTGCTGGAACCGGTGAAATCCGTTAACAGACGTGAATGCTTTTATCTACGTATGCACGTGCGTGAGGCGGTAGTAATGTGAGATGCTCACTCTGGTATTGCGAAGACTAAGGTGGCGTGGCGACCCTCGTCATCCGCACGTCCACAACATACAGGTCGCCTCGACGCATCCCTTCGCAGGTGAGCTCGCCTTGGTGGAATATCCGGCAGCACTTGTCCGCGGAACCGGAACGAACCTTGCGGCTCGTGAGCTGCGCGACGGACATCAGGTTCCCATGCAAGTCCGGCTGGTGGCAGTTCCATCGAAGCAGTCGCTGAAAGCGGTGAAATCATCTAGAGGTACTGTAGCTAGTTGATGGGCAATTCACCTCATGCACTCGGGCTATGAGCCCCGTCTAAAGCCCAGACGCCTTTGTTTTTACCACGTTGGTCAGAGTCTATCAAAACGACGCGGTCTCGAAGTGAGCCATCGCAACTCAAGACCGGTCATTCATTGTATAGTCATGAGTTAAGACACGAAAAAGAGTGTCTGATCGCCTCGGGCCCGATCTATTGAAAGATTCATCCATGAGCAGGGGTTGCTCCTCCCATCCTGAGACCCGATAAAAATGTCGTTAACAATTGCCATGGTTACTTACTCATAGACACTGGTCTCCCCGTTTTGCAGACCGTGGGCCCCGGAGACATTCAGTTGATGGAAGGACAGGATAAAACCCCAGCTCGTTGGGTACCACCAGACTTCGGAAGCGACGATGTAAGCCAGTATTGTGACCGTATGGAGTAACCGTGGGCTTGCGGCCGATAACCAAGCATATTGCAAAAGCGCTGCGCATGACGCATGGCATTTTGTAAAGCGCTGTCTGAAAGCCGCGGTTTTTTTTACCTTATGTTTGTAGTAGGACGTAATATATGACAATTACATTGAGACGGTGTCTGTCTTGTCAATTCAAGATGGCTCCAAGGGAATACAGTAGTAACCATGAGTAGTGACCATGGGTGGATATTGTACGTGAGGGAGCGGGCCGGTCGGCGTGAGTGCCTCATGATGCCGTGCGCTGTGCCTTTCACTACGTGACCCCCGATCTCACCATGTCCAAGAGCCCCCACCGCCCAAGGTCTTCTCTTCCTGCTTCATCCACGGACTTTGCCCTCCGGGCTTCTTCGTCTCCCCTCCAATCGCCCAGCGACGACTTCAACGGCCTGAATCCCCTCCTTATTCGGTTTCGCCGCCCTAGTTTGCTATCCCCTAAGTACCTGTCCGATTCACGCTTGACAAGTCCACTTGCCACATCATTTACTCCTCCCTTACGTCCCTCCTCCGCTTCGGACGTCGATCGGGAACGTATATGGGCGGATTCTCGTTCTGCGTCTGAGAGCTCGGAGAACGCCACCCCACCACTCAACGGCAGCGAGGCAGATAAGGACGCGGGCACCGACAGTGACAGTGCCATGAGAACCAGTAGACCTCAGACACCACCTCCGCGTAATCCATCGTCGTCCAGCATGGACGTCATCACTGAATCCTCATATCTCCCACATCTTCGCCGCCTGTCGCATCCTGTACGTCACGTGATGTCTGTTGTAACATGTCATTGACTTGTATGCGTTATATTCCAGCTTAAACTCCCGCGTATCCTGAATATTGTTAGAGACTCTACCCGCCCGGATGAAAATGAGGTCAAATCCGAAGCACAATTTCAACGACTCGTTGCCTCGTTTTCCGAACTACCGATGCAACCGCGTACCCCACGAGCACTGTCAGACAGAGGCCGCTACCCCGAAGAAGTTCTTGAAGACCGGGATGTTTCACGCTGTCAGACACCCAGCGATGACAGTGATTATGAAGAGCCGGATGCTATCCCGTTTGCTTTTGCACCTCCGACACAAGAGCCGATTACAATCAGGACGCGAACCCCCGCGGCCAGCGTGAGCGGAAGTTTGTGTGGCGATGATATAGCCGCTGATAGCCCCGGCGGCGCCGCGATGGATGTTGACGTGGTCAGAGTTACCTTTTTGTCATATTTATCGGATGTAATGCTGAGATCATGTGGTCGCAGCCCCCATCTCTATTCGGCTCGCCTGCCTCAGCCTCGCTTCATCAATGGAGATACACGCCACCCCCGACATCGTCCTCGGCCGTGCGCACAAGCAAACGAAAATGCAAGTCTTTGTCTTGTTTATTGTCCTTCCCCATTGCTGACGCACCTTCTGCGAATGTAGATGATGATCGCTTCGATCCGTATCCGACTTCTTCTAAACGCCGTGCAGTCTCCCCCTCGGTCTCTTTTTTGCGCGAGAATCACACGTCTCTTTCCCCGATATATATCCCGCGCTCAAGCTCTTCATCGCGCGGACCTATCCCGGTGCCTATCACATCTTCTGCAACAGGATCTGTCTCATCATCGCCGATCTCACACAATGGTGCGCTGCCGTTTGCAAGTCCGACCATGCGCACATCGATGGGCCTCGCGAGCCCAATCACGCGACCGAAACGCTTGAGC